>PVKU01003563.1:0-174045 GCA_004027475.1 Anoura caudifer | reverse complement strand
CTTTACCTTGAATAGGAATGTATATCAATTAGACAGCCTTAGAAATAAGAAAAGCTGGTTAGCTATTAAGCAGGTAGAAACAGTTACTATGAAGTTAAAGTTTATAGTACACAGAGAAACATTTTAGACAGAAAAGATATATAGCTAAGTTGGACATCATAAAGGCCTTATTGCCTCTGCTCAATCTACCGTATACTTTCTCCCTATGAACAAATTCTGAGAAATTCTAATCATCTGATTTATGGGTCTCCTGGTCAAAATAATCTTTGTTTAATATAACTGAATCTTTGAGAACTTTCGTACTGTTCCTGGTTATTTTTGTATTGATTTTTCTGCTTAACTGATCATGCTATGCACCTGTGAATGTTGAGCTATGCCAAAAAAGAAAATATAAAAATCCACTTGTGCTTGTAATAAACGAATCAGTGCTTCACCATCCTCTGAGGTGTGCCGTTGCCTGATCTCCACGCGCCGACGCCTTACCCACCTTCGGGACCCCCTGGATCCTGCTGCAGCTGGACTGCGGCAACTGGGGTAGTTATTCTGAAGCTTGGCTATCAACATTTATGTAGTAGTGACTTTTCTCCTTTTAAAGCTTTTGGTTTTGTGGGTAGTTTTCTTTCTTTCTTTCTTACTTTGTTTTATATATTTTTTTTATATTTCACTATGACTACCCAATAGGACCCATTATTTTCTTGTGAAGTTTTAATTTGGAAATAATGGGAGTTTATTGAATATTGTTCTGTGTAGTCTCTAAAGTGTATGAAGCTAGAGTTAACTGAAAGCTTAAATAATGAGGCAATATTCTCAGAATTTTATTTTTTGAACAAGCAGAAGACCTTGCAATTAGTAATGGGATAAAAAATGCTTCTTTAACTAGAATGCCATGGATTTCCATGTTTGAAATCAACTTTATCTATTAGAAATTAAATCAATAGTGTGGGAAGATAACTTGGTTTGTAAGAAGTGAAGATGGTTTTGTTTGGAGCAAGTCTAGAAGCCTTAGGGTAATCAAATAGTAATTAGGAAGTATTACTGAATTTGTTTAAAATATACATTATATTTTCAGGATTCTCCACACATTTCTAGTGGTATGTTCTAATATTAAACATCATATTCCACTCATGTTTTAGAACATATTATTCTCAATTTATTTGGCTAGAATTCAATCCTTCTTTATTTATACTTTAGTGAACACACTTTACTTTCTTCTTATGGATTTCTAATGGATTAAAAAAAAAATTGCATCACTTAAGTACCTGAGTCCAGAGTTTTCTTAACTAAAAACTCTGGAGATAAATTAAAAAAATGAAACTACACAACAGGCAGAGGAAGTAAATAATTAAAAAATAAAATAAAATAAGACATCCAGGTGTCTACAGATAGTAACTTAGAAATACTAAACAGAACCTAAAATAAAAATAGTAGAAGATTCAACTATAAAGAAAGAAGACACCACTGTGCGATATTTTGTTAAGAGCGTGCTTTGTGGAAGTACTAATAGAGAAGCAAAACACTGAGCTATGATCATGGGAATGGGGCTGCACACTATCTTCTCCTAAGGTTTAGGAAGCATTTTCAAATAAATTTGAGCTGAATTAAATCACTCACGGCAGTAGGAATTCCAGTGATTTTGCCAATTCATTTTGGGTCACAGTTCAGTTGTATTTTTTTTTTAAATTAACACTAGTTTAGGTAAAAAGTGTAGAAATTGTGGAGAAATTAACAATAGCAGCCTAAGTGTATTTTTTTTTCTGATGAACAGATGAGTATATGGGAAAATTTTTACTTGAGTCATTTAAGATTAAAGAAGCAGATTTTGAAGAATATATGATAGGCCATGCTCTGAATTAAAAAAAATTTAAACAGTTATACAAATATTTGGTAGGTTCAACAGAATTTGGGAAAGTACACCATCAATAGCCCAAGCTTTTCTTAATTATTATAATCAAGGTTAGTAATCCTAAGAAGAAAATTTCTTTCCCAGCATTTCTTTCTGCATGAGACCAATGACATATTCCGAAGGGGGAGAAAATTAAAATATGTGTGTTTTCCTTTGAGCTTCCGATCCTGTTGCTAATCACAGATTTTGCTTTCAGAAAAAGAGTTGAGTCTTTAAAAAGAAATGTAATTAACCGTGACGGTGACTTTTGTTTAAGGACCTACCTGAGGTAAGATGGACAGAGTTTGAGAGCATCACATGTTCCATGTTTGCAAAAATAAGTTGAAAAGTCACAGTTCCATTGGGGTTTTATCTTTTCTTCAATAAGTTCTCCCCAACTTTACTTTGTCGTGTTGAAAAAACAATGAAAATTCATGTGAAATAAATTATTTGAAAGGTATGTTTGGAACAGAACAAGGAATTTTTGTACTATTAGAATGCATTTTAAATTGTTAAAGTTTAATTATTTTTAATGTTTTAAACTTGTCTGGAGAAGATTTCATATTTGACAAGCATGTGCATGCAAGACACATGCACAGTTGCTCTGAAGGTACTCAATGCAGAATGAATGTCAAGATGCCATGCTCACGTGGGAAAGAAAACGGAGCCGTCTTAGGTTAGAAACTTCCAGGATAAACTAGTTGTGTGTTCTTGGGTACTTAATTAGTCTGCCGTTATGAGGCTCAGTTTTTTCATCTGCAAAATATGTGTGAGACTAGATCTTTCCTTCCTTAGTTTTCTTCCAATGAACATAATTATGTAAATTAGTTGCTCAATTTTAGGGAAATTGACTCAAAAATTTAAAACTGAGGAGCAGACTAATTTTGGGAAAATGGGATTATGTTTCAGTACTATGGGCCTCTGGCAGTCCTGGCTATATCTTTCAGAGTGACCAAGACCACCTGCCTCAGAATGAGTGAAGATGCTTTATTAAAAGCCATTTTCTGGTCCTCTCCCATGCCTATTGAATCAGAATGTATGAAGTGGGGCCTGGAAGTATGCTTTTTAAATAAGTTCTTTGGGCAATTATTATGCAGACAAACTTTTGCAAACCACAGATCCCAAGGTAGCTAAGTGGGAAGAAAGGGGATGTTCTAAAATGGTTAAGGTAACATATTATAACACTGTTTATTTCACTGGTGATGAGAGGGCATAAGAGAGAACCTACATTTTATGTGTTTGCATCCATCAAATAAGGATGAATATTGTAATTAAAATGGATAATTAGGCTAAGTATATGATGGAAATATTAAGTGATCTGGTTTTGCAATATACTACTGAGTTTTGCAGAAGAGAAAAAGATTCATCATTGCTTTGGTTGTAAATATTAATAATTCAGAGTGAATCTCAATTCTAGCATACAGGATTGAACATAGGAGTGACAAAGGAACAATGTATAGTTTTCTTTTATTCTTCTTTTATTTTCCTCTTCCATGCCAATTGGAACTGAGGAATGGAAAGAACTAGCATCTATTATGAGCCCCTGAAAGGGCCAACATCAGAGACTGACTCATCTATGTGTGGTAACTCATTTTATTTTATCCTTCCCAAAGTCATACAAGGTGGGCTTTACCGCTTCACTAAAGCAGAGAAGTAAACCAAAGCTGAGGGAGATTAAATCTCAAGGCTAGTATATAGCAGGATTGGATGTGGATTTTGGCCTTTTTGCTCCAAAGTTTTTTATAAGTGTTTTTTCATCTTTCTCCCAGCCTATGCAAAAGAGGTAACACTCACTGAAAAACTTGTCTTCTTCTGTAAGGACACATCGCCAAGAGCACTGAATAGGTGAGAACCTCTCCATCAGCTTGGGCTTCAAATACCCTTAATGATTTTACTTTTCAAGTGAATAGCTCACATCTCCACTCACCCTATGAAGGGTAAACCTGAATGAACCTGCCTTGACATTGTTGTCTGGTTCCCCTTGACCAAAGACTTTATGCAACTGAACTCCCTTTTGGAAACGTAGGTTCAACTTCTCTTAGCCCAGCAATCTTTATGGAGCCCATACTGCTCAAGCAATTCTTCCCAATTTAATAAAAATCTGCCTCAAGGTGACTTGTTTCTTAAACTATGAAGAAGGACTAACATATTTTTTCTTTTTAAAAAATGGTGCTTCACTGAGCACTTCAGCGCGATAAAAGAGGGTTTAGAGAGGATATGAATTTCAGCTGCTATGCCAGCTGTCCCTCCCCACTTCTCTCAGAGGGCTTCACCACTTCGAAGCTGAAAGCTGCTGTTACACCATGCTGTTCCCTGAGAACTCAAGAAATCCCAGGGCGATTTATTCACCATCTCAGAACTCATTTGTTAAATCACTCTCAATAGTATATATAGAAGGCTACCTCTAGGTAAGACTAGCTTGAACACATACCTATTTGCTAAGAAAAATGCAATGCCCTTTCCAAGAGAATTCTGTGAATTCTCCAGAACTGACATTTTTCCTAACTTCCTCTAGAACAGATTCCCAACTTCTATGGGATAGTCTTACTTTAGTTCTCATCTTGCTGCTATACTCTTAGAGTGTCCTCAGTATGGGTCAGAACCTGTGAACGTGATAATCCCAACCTAAAAGTACCCCTAACAAGGTGTGGAATAATCATTTAGTGGAGATTTATGGATAATGGTGAGGGATGGGGGAGACAAGGAATTATAGTATGGAATCAAATGATATTAAATTGGATTTTAGATTTGTCTGTTCTTAAAAGGGAATGAAGCATTTATGCCAAATTGGTATCTTTAGTTTCTACCTAGTAACTTTCAGCTTCTCCCATCTTCTGCCTCCTTAGCTTCACTGAATGCACGAATTGCTTGTTAATTTTTATGCAACTATTTTAATATCTCTTTCTTAGATTTTCTTCCTACCCAATCAAGGCTTATTGATTTTCCTAAATAAAAATCATTTATTTCCTCAGAGCCCTTCCTAAGAGATAAAATAATATGTTAAGCCATTAGTGTACAGAAAGTAGAATCTAAAAATTTCAGCTAAATTTGTATGATAGTTTTTTTCCTTCTTCTACAGAAAGTGAAAAATTGAGCAAATTGGAATCATCACAGCAAGAGAGAGAGAGAGAGAGAGAGAGAGAGAGAGAGAGAAACCTATTGTGTTTGTCTACTCTGGTGTTGTCCGTCCAGGCATCCTCTGCCCTCGGTAGCAGTAACTGGATGCAGAGCTCCCATGACAGGTTGCTCTTTGGCCCCTTACACCTACTAGATCCTTCCACCTTTGCAGGTCCTCTTGGTCACTGACATGTTCAGGCTCTTCCTCATTTCTAGGCCCCCTTCAGACTTGCACCTTAACTGAACTACATCTTTGGCTCATATCTGACATTTCCCTCAGGTGCTGATCCCTTACTCTATGGACTTATATTCTAGAAACTTTACCATATTTAGGATTCTAATGCAGCTGTGGAGATCTCTGGCCCAGTGTGAACCTATACAGGAAAGTGTGTGTGTGTGTGGGGGGGGTTCACTAAACTTGAACCATTTGGGAATCTTGGTTGATAGTTATGTGTTCAATAACAAGCTATGGTGAAGGTGACCTATTCTTTCCACTTTATCTTAGATGTAGAGAGTAACAGTGGGAGAAATAGTGAAAAGTACTGTTGATTAAATACATTTCTGGGACTTTCTGGGAAAATGCCCAGAAAACTTCTCAGTTTTTATTTACTAGTTATGTGAGTATTGTGCTTACACAATATTATATATTAGGATTTAAATGGAGCAGAATTTATGAGGCTAAGAGGGCATGTTAACTCTGAAGGCCAAAGCATTTTTGTTTCATAAGATACCTTTTCAGGTTTATTAAAAATATTACATGTCAGACCATAGCCTTAGTAAATGCTTTATTGCTACAATTAATAAAAAAAATATAAATGGAATCCAGCAGCTCACTGAATGGTCCTTTTAGCTTGCATCCTGCTTCTATTAATGCCTAGAGCCAGGACTTAACTAAGAAAGTATGCTCTGTACGCTTGATAAGCTCCTGCTTCACTGCATTGACCTGGGCAATGGTACTTCCTGTGAAGAGAACTTCCCTTCTCTGTCAGGGCCAGGCCAGACACAGCCTCAGTGAAGTTCTTCCTGACAAACACTTCTCAGTCAACTCTCAGGGTATGAAACTGCTTTGGCAGTGTCACAGTCTGTTGGCATCTTCATCACATTCAGGGATGGGAGTCAGGTGGGCAAGGGAACGAAAGGAGATGAGTTGTCAAATCAATCTTTAATTTTTATTCCAGTCACATTTCCTACTTCCCTATTCTCTCTGTCTCTGTCTCTCTGTCTCAAAGATGCATACATGCTACATAAGTAAGTGTAATTCTGTATTTCAACTTCATCACTAGCAGCTTATGGCTCTAGAATATTCTAACTTCCTTTTGAGCATTTAAATACAGATCAGTGAATACCAATGAGATTATATATGTAAGCCTTTATACAGATCCCAGGTGGAGGGGTTAGAGACAATCTTTCCATTCAGAATGGCAAACATCTGACATCAGTCTCCCCCATCCCATATTCTGTACTCAGAGAAGAATTATTTTCTCATCATGGTCTTGAGCTATGGAGTCTAGATTTGGCTTCAGCATCGAATTCCAGGTGGCCATAATCAATAAGTTATAATTTATCCTCAAGATGAAAGCTGTTTTCATCCCTGCCCTGAAAGGTCACAAGTTAGTCCTTTGACAACCCTTTTCTCTGTGCTCTTCTTGTCACCAATGGCCATTTTCTGTTGTCTAAATCAACTCAGATCCCCAATACTCCCTTTATCCATGGGCAAGTGGGGTTCATTCCCTGGGCTCTGTACTTTAGAGTACCTTCCTCCAAAATGTCTGAACCCCTGTTTGGTTGCTGAATGACTCAGGGTTGACAGTACCATTCAAATGGTACATTCTGATTTTAGACTCTCTGTCCCATTCTTGGATCCAAGAGGCACACTAAGATGCTCAAAGATTGTGTCTAGATAATTGTCGTATGATCCAACAGGAACCCCAGTAATAGGAGTTGATGACTGGATTACTCTTGCTACCCTATGTGTTGTTTCTTCACAGAATCATGCAAGACTGGGCCTCTACATTATGCTGACATGCTGACTTTTTGCTGATTCAAGTTGCTTACATAGACAGAGTCTTCACAAAACATAATCTATTGTATCTGCAATATAGTAACACAATTTATGTTCTACTGAATCTCTTTTTATTATTAGTATCTTAAAAATCCTACTTTTTAACTGCAGAAAAAATACTCATCTTTCAATATTTTGCTTCTAAAATGAAAATTTACTTGTCCTGGTTCCTAGTGACCTTGGAACCTCTTGCCTCTGATGGCTTAAGGAGGGGCATGGACCTAATTCTGGTCAAAGAGATTTAAAAGAAGTCCTCTTGGGGTTTTTTAGTAAGGATTCCTTAGCTTTTAAAAGGACACAATAGGAAAGCAAGATTGTGTAATATAAAGCCTCATCCCCTCTTTCTCCCATGGAGATTCCATTCAGCAACAATACCTGGATCAATTCCTTTTATGAGAAATCCAAAAGTATTAGAGGAATCCAGTGCTCCTGCACCCCAGGTGAGTGTGAAACCAGGTACATCAGAACTGGTAGAAAATTCATACACCTTCTCAACATAGTCCTGGTGCATTACCACGCACTTCGGAGAAAGCACTGAACTCCTGGCTTCTGCCTGGGTAGGGAAAAAGAAGACAGGACCTTATACGCAACATTATGACTTTTGAGGGGCTGATCAAATAGTTGATTTCTGTTTTACCTGCCTCATAGAATGAGTGAGAAATGGCATAATCCACACACCTGGGGAGCTGCGGAGAACAAAAAGGAGTTGGGTGGTGTGCTGCTCCTTTCTTACACAGCAGACACCAGAGGGAGCAAGAGAGTAAGAGCTCCAGAAAGGAAGTCAGCAAATCCTTTTCATTAGGAGTCTACACATACAAATCCAGAGAAGGGACACCCACAGAAAAAGTTTGAGAAGTCTCTAGAATCTCTAGCCAGAGTAATTGGTGAAGGTCTTGCTCTATATGAAGCCAGTTCATAAAGAATGGAAGAGGTGATTGTTTTTTCGAATATGGGGATACCAACTCAGTGTTACCAGGAGCATGAGAAACAAAACAAAACCAACCAAAAAAGAGCCCCCCAAAAAGAAACAAAATAAATCAACAGAAACTGACCTTAAAGAAATGGAGGTATTTGAATTATCTTAGAAAGAACTCAAAATAACCGGTAAAAAGATGTTCAATTAGCTCAGGAGTACAATGCATGAATGAAATGAGAAATTCAACAATGAGAAGATACAAAAAAGAGCTAAGCAGAAATTTTGAAGCTGAAGAATGCTAGAACTGGAATAAAAATAATTCAGTAGAGGGGTTCAGCTACCGATTTGATCAAGCAAAAGAAAGAATCAGTGATCTCAAAGACAGATCATTTGAAATTATCTAGTCAGAGGAGCAAAAACAAAAGGAATAACACAGTGGAGAGTCTAAGGAACTTATGGGATCTCATGCTATGTGCTTTTATCATAATTTTAATGAGCAGATATTTCATTTTTTGTGACTTTTTACGTTGATATCAGGAGACACCCTGAGCTACTGCAGTCGTTTTGCAAGACTAAGGAGTAGTGGCATAGTAGAACGTGGAAAGAACTTTGATTATTGATGTCTTTGAGTAAGACAATGTCATCAGTAAGACATTACTGATGTCTCAGTTAAGCAACCCTAGAGACAGCATAGCTTTTATTAATAAAATCACTTTATTTTGGGTTTGTGTTACTTACCAACAGAAGTATTTTTGTAAATATACCATTTGCGATGATTTGTCCTTAGCAAATGAGAGTTACAGGGAAAGGCTTAAATCAATCAGAGAGAACAACTTAAAAATAAAAGATACTTGAAGACAAATATTAAGCATAAATGTTAACATGTGACACAGCAACTCCACTCCTAGGTGTATATGCAAAAGAACAGAAAACATACGTCCACACAAAACTTGTACATGGATGTTAATAGTAGTGAGACAGGATGGTGAGAAGCTATGAGCATTCCTTGGCAAGTGGAATAGGGTAACTGAGACAGCTGAGCACAATGACTGGGCAATTTACAGCCAGGTACAGATGGTCACCAGGGCCGGAGTCCCAAGTGCCTGGCAGGGGGTAAAACTGGGAAAATCAGCCTCAGGGTAACCTCTTCTCCCCTGGCCTTTGCTCCTTGGAAATGACATCAAGTCCTCAGTTGTGTTTCAGCTCCAGGCCCAGAAAAGCAGCAAAGCCAGGTGGGCGACGCCAGGACCACCTGCAATGACTACAGAACCCCAGGCCTGCCACTGACCAATCAGTGGAGACCAGGACCCTAAAAGGCACACCCGGAGAACTGATGAACATTCTGTTGAAACCATTCCTGGAGACCTCCGCTAAGATTCCCGCCCTTAAGAAAGAAAGAAAAGCCTCAAGACAAAGGACCCAGCACGCATGTGCTCTTCCTCTGGGGAACAGCTGGTGCCAATTCCTTTCCTTTACTCTACCCCCAGCCTCACTTCTTTCTTCACAGTCACGAGTCTCCCAAACTCTAAAGCAATGAGCATTTGGCAGCTTGTCCCAGGCCAGGCCCCCTGAACCTGTCCCCAAAGTCCCCTCTCCTCTGACTTCCCAGCAGGTTAAAGCAGGCAAGCCAAAGCTCTCCTATTGCTTCCTCTATGCTAAGCCCTTCCTTGTTTCATTGTCCCCAGCTTTAATAAATGTGTTCTCAGAGTCAACTAGACTTGTGTTTTGAAATCTTTCTTACACAAAGTCAAGGACCCACATACCACAGCTGGCTCCAGGCAGACCCACTCAGGGCCAGGCCCCTGCCTGGTAACGGTACCATTTTTCATAATAGCCAAAGGATGGAAACAACCTAAATGTCCAACAGCTGGGGAACACACAAGTAAAATGTAGTATATTTATGCAACGGAATATTATTTGGCAACAGAAAGGAATAAAGTACTTCTATGTTCTAAAGCACAAATATACCATGAAAACATTATGTTAAATGAAGAAGCCATAGAAGGCTAATATTGTATGATTCCATTTACATGAAATGTGCATAATAGATAAATCTTTAGGAACACTAGGTAGATTAGTGGTTGCCAGGGGCAGGGGAGAGTGGAGTGCTAATATGTATGAGATTTTATGGGGTGATGAAAATATCCCCAAATTAGCAGTTATGGTGATTGTATAACATTGTGATATGAAAGAAAAGGGGCCACATACTAAACATGACAAGCTCAGGGGAGGCCTGCGTGGTGGCCTTACAAACCCAGACACCTAAAGTAACCACACAGGATGCTCTGAAATGAAAACTTTCTAACTCAAAACAGTTCATGGCAGGTTGTCACATCCTAAGCTGCTATTTTTACCTAACAAAGGTCAATCCTTACCTTAACTGAGCCTCTCTGTTGTCTTCTTGCATATACAATAACATACCTTTGGAATGTCAAATTCCCTTTTCCTGGACCTGTTAAAGCACAGGCATGGAACCAGAGACCACAAATACCCTCTTTGTTATTATCATTATGTTAGTTGTTAACTGTGAACTACCCCTTACCCACCTGTGTAAAGTATGTGTGTATCATTTGGCTTTTTATCCAATCCCAGCAGTTTCCCCACTTTGCTTCCTCCCACCTCCCTATTCTATCACCAGTGGGTTTCTTGTAATCCCCTTCTGCCTCCTCTTTTGATTGGTATGTATAAAATAAGGTGCAAAACTGCCATTCTCGGGAGGGAGCATTTCTCAGTCAGTTGAGATTCTGCTTCCTGGATGTTGTCAGTTTGACTCAAATACACCCACCAAAAATTCTCTACAGGTTTGAATGTCTTTTCAATTGACACCAACTTAGCTTAGTGTGGCAGGATTTCAAAGAAGCCCACATAGTACCACCTTGGAGAGCTGGATGTGTGTGAGGTACCAGCAGAGGCTCATTGTGCCTCACTGGCTTCTCCTTTTGCAAAGGGTGAACTTGGGTGAGTTTCAGCTGGAATTCTGGACCTCCCTGCTTTAAGACATGAGGCCCTGACCATATCTGAGCTGTCATTTTAATCCTTGATGTGGAACTAAGGTTAAAGTTTTACAGAACACAGGCTAAAGCAGGACTGGAAGAAAAAAAAAAAAGAGTGGCTAGTTTTTAAGTTTGCCTTTTTAATCGGAATTGCTTTCTGAGAGTCTGAAGTGCCCTCTCTCCCAAAACTAAAATTAACATGGGAAATGGTGCCTCCAAGGTCAGAAACTCCCAGACCCCAGCCCTCATTAATACTCCTGGCAGGAAGCCTTGACTTGCAAGAGCACTGCAGAAATGAGGAGATTTAACTAGAAATGATATCTACTTAAAATGGCCAAAATGGAGTTTTCTTTAGGTGCCTAAATTAATTTTTTGCATGTAAAATTAGAAAATGCTACCTCTAAACTGGGTAAATGGGAAGTGTCTATTGATTTGGAAACTGAAAACTTTTGATTTGGAAATTGGGAAGTGTCTATTGACTTGGAAATTGGAAAACTTTTAATTTGGAAATTGAATAACTTTTAGGAGGCATGCCGATACATTTTTTAAAAACCTAAAATCTTTGAGGCTGTCTCTTGAACTAAAGAAGGCTTCTGGTGGGCTGGGATGGGAGTAAAAGGCAGAACACTGTACTTGAACAACAATTAAAATTTAAAAAAGAAAGAAAGAAGGCTTCTGAGCTAATAAATGCCAACACCCCTGTGTCATAGTCTGTCAAGGCCAGGCAGGTTCACCCGAGATTCGGGTGGACAGGGGAAAAGCCACAGAGCCATGGGGATGCTCGACCCACCTTTATTGGAGGGTGGGGGAGCCATGCACACTGCAAGCTGTGTGTGTAGCGGGAAACCCCTAACCCCTTATATACTTAAAAGAAACAAAGCCGGCAGAGAGCCAAACAGGTTCTGTAACAGCGCCCACTCTAGGCTATGGGAATACTTACCGGGCCCAGTCTCAAGGCTGTGAGAACACTACTCAGTTTCCCGAGCAGCTGGGTGGGGAAGCCAGACTGCCTCCGTTTACCCTACAGCTCCATTCCTCTCTTCTCTACAACTCGAAATCCAACAGTCTATCTTTGAAACATAAGTACTGGACCTGGTCTCCAAGAGCTCTTATCTGGACCATCTTTTAAAGTGCAAATTTTTGGAAGGTGAAATCTTACCAAAGGTTTGTAAAACCTTAGTCATATCTGATCAAATCAACTTATTTCAGCTATTCCTTTCTAAATGAGTGAATTTTGATTAAAGTTATTGGACCACTAGGTATTTTGAAATGCTGAAACACTGACTGCTAGACAAGTTTTGGGTTTGCCTGCTTTTGCTTTTGTTGCAGAGAGCCTGTGGAGTGGACTCGGAGCTGGTAATGTTAATGAGCGTCTTGTTAATGTTCTTGTTAGAGGTGTGTTTCTTGAAAGTAAGTGTGTTTACCAATAGAGGAACTTGTTTCTACAGGTTATAAAATGTGTTCATAAAAGTCAATCTAGGGAATTCTGGCTGCTTACTTTTGGTTATCATTGGAAATTCAGGTTTTTAAAAGTTAAAAATTCAAATTAAGTTGGAAATAAATTGTATGTTTTGGTAATGGAAGGCATTGTTACTGAACAGCAAGTGGGGACCTGCTGCCCACTGCCCACTGCCACTCTCTAGGGCTAGGCAGAATTCTGGAGGTGAAAGGTTTGGTGATAAAGGAATGGAGTCTTCATTCAAAAGCTTCACAATTTTGGAATAATAGCTTTCCACAGGTATTAGTCACTTAAGCCTGTCAATTAAGGCTAAACTCTTGAACTCTTTTGTTATACCTTAATCACTTACGCTATCAATTAAGGCTAAAATCCTTAACACCTGAGTTCTCCTTGCCTCTCTCCTGTTAGTTTTAACTATATTATTTCCGTAGAGTTAGTTTACGTAAGATGCAAAAGCCACGCAGTTTCGGAAGAATAGCCGGCCTCTGCCTCAGAGCCTGTTCCCTCCAGAACACCCAAAGAAGAATAAACCTGCCACCCTCTGCCTGGCCAGCCGATCAATCCTAGGATGTGCCCAGAGTTCCTTCCCATCCCAAATACCCTCTGTTGGGAAACACAGGCCGTTGCTGTATGATCAGCCAGGCGTTCTCGAGGAAGAGTCCAAGAGCCAGTCTCTGCCCTCTTTTTATTTTAAATCTTCTTGCCCATAATTGCATGTGCTCTGGAGGCATTCATCTTCTCAGCCAATCCTGACCTAGACTGTTACTGTTGCCTGAGTTGGGCGACCGCCTCCCAGGACCCCTCCTTACTCCTCCCCAGTGATCTGATCAGTTCTGTCTGTATCAGCAAGGGAGAGAAATACTGCTGGGAAAAGGAAGAACGTGAGTTCTCATGATGGTTATTTCTGAATGGATAAGAAGGTCTGTGAATATGAAAGCTGTACAAGTTTTGTAGAAGTTGTGAAGGTTGTAGAAATTTGTGAGTTTTAAGTTTGTAAACTTAAAAAAAGCATTCAAACCTGTAGAGAATTTTTGGTGAGTTTATTTGAGCTAAGCTATTGACAATTGCTGGAAAGTAGTAACTCACCGACTGAGAAATGCTTGGAGAATGGCAGTTTAGCACCTCATTTTATACATTGCAGTCCAAGGAGGAGACACCGGGGGTTTCCAGGAAACCCACTGGTGACAGATTAAGGAGGAGGGAGAAAGCAAAAGGGAGGGAGTGGGAGGGTACCTCTGGGAAAAGACAAAAGGTAAAATGATAGACATACACTTTTTTTTACATAGGTGAGTAAGGGATAGTTAATAATCAACAATTAACATAACAATAACAATGAGGGGATTTGTGGTTTCAGTTTGTGCCAGAGGGGTTTGCTGGTGGAGGGGGGTGGGGGTGGGGGAAGGGATGTTATCTTGATATTCTAAAGGTTTGTTTACATAGTTTCAAAAATACAATAGGTTGGCTCAGTTAAGGTAAGGATTGACCTTTTTTTTAGGGCAAAATTACAACCTAGGACTTGACTACTTACCAGGAACTGCTTTTAGTTAATATGTTTTAATTGTAGACCATCCTTTGTGGTTGTCAGGTCTCTGAGTTTGTAAGGCTGCCTTGCAGGCCTCTTCCGAGCTTGTAAGGGTAATATGTGGTCCCTTTTCTTCCACGCATCTCCCTACTGGTCATAAATCAATCCGAAGGATGCATTGCCGATTAACCGTTTGATTGGATAATAAGGTCCCACGACGCTAGGAAGGCTCATTCCCAGGGAGTCTCAATGTCAGTGTTTGTCTTACTGAATGAGGTGGACCACTGGGAATGGGGCAAGACCACAGCCTTATATGGCATTTAAGGTCAAATTGTTATTTTTTTTAAAAAAGGCAAGTGGATGGGAGACAGTCAGATCTTATATGTCCTTGTGAAAAAATATTCTGGATCACTTCTAATTTTTGAGCTACCATGATCCGAGTGTTTTTGCTGCTTGTCCCAAGTTTTGTTTTTCTGCATTTAGTTTAAGATTTACATATTAGGAACAGGAGTAACTGCATCACACCAGTAGCACTGATTAGGGGCAGACAAGGAAGGATCTGAGGAGCACAAGCATCCCAGCCAACCACAAAACCCTTCACATGGGTCATCATAATTCTTTATTAAGCTAATAGTATGTTTTCTTCTTTCATCCACTGTCATTTGTACCTTATGCTATGTTTGGGCAGATGAGTTAAGACTTTCTACTATTTCATTATCCAGAAGTTCTATTTTTTCTTCTGGTCAGTTTCTGTAGAAAAGTTCAATTTCTCTATATATTAGATCTTCAGTATCAATATTATCATAGGTTTTATTCACTTCAGGCAAAGCTATTTGCCTATAATTTCAACATTACACCATATTCCAGTAGTATTTAACATAAAGTTGCTGTTATTACAATAAAAGTCATTTAATGTAACAAAAGAACTCTCTAACCTGTTCCAACAGAAATGCCCCTTTCCCATGTACTGTACATTGTTTTTGTTGGGGTACATACAATATTGTTGGAATGGGTTAGGGAATTGTTTTTGTTGGAGCAGATACAATTTTGTTGGGTCAGGTTAGAGAGTTCTTCTGTAATACAGAGTAGTGGCATAACCATTCACCTTTTCGATCTTCGCAAACAGTAAGGTGGGCTCCCGTTGTTCGTTATTTTTAATTTGGCCCGTTGACTTCCCATCGGAAGTATTCTACTGTTGCTGTGGATGGTCCCTATGCCAGCCAGCTGAACTACTGAGAATCGAAGCTTAATATCTAACCAAAGTGCCAGGGCTTTTAAGACACAACATTGTAGATCGCATTTCCCATCCAAAATTTTCCAAAACACAGGCGACCATATGAGTCCCATAAATGTCTGGCCTGGGCTTCTACGCCCTTTATAGTTGGCCACTGTTTCATAGCTCCTTGAGATTCTATTTGCATTAGTGTAGATGGCGGGCCCTGTTGAGATAGAGTACAGGCACGTTCCTATTGTTAGGTCTCTGCATGAGTTTTTACAGTCTGCCGAGTCTGTTCTATCTATTGAGCTATTTTAGCCTTATTGTCTTTCCATCCTGCTTCCCACCCTTTTCCTTCTTCTTGAAACAGCATTCTCTATGACCTGTTTAGATAATGAGTCTTCTTCTAATGAATGATGTCTGTAAATTCAGCTTGTCTCAGAATGTCAAGGCCAGCCCCTAATTCTCCGAGTATCTCCTTTTTTTTTTCCTTTTAGAGGGCCAATGTTGTTGCATCCACTAGGAATATTGTTGCCACTGAGTAGCAATGGCTATGGAGCAGTTGGGGTATACTGAATGTACCCCAAATGTTGTTTCCCATGCCATAGTTAAATGGGTAGAGGTAACCCCCAAATGAGCTAGAGTTTGAGTGTTCCATAGGGGTTCCCATAATCATGCAGAATGCGAGGAGGATGGGGTATTTATAGACATATCTACTCACCAAGTAATCTCAATAATACTTGGATTGGGGCATCCTGATTTTTTTTCTTATTTCATGGACATCCAGCCACAAGAGCATGACTGGTGAGCCCAAGGCCAAGACATACTGTCACAGGGCAGGTCACTGCAAGCCTTTTCCCATCACATCCAGCTATTTTTCTTAGCTTTTCATATACCTACTCATCTAGATTGGATCATATATAATTCTATTAGGGGAACATCAGAGATGTGTTCTTGGAGGTATTTGCCCAAGATGGGTCTTTTACAATAGATGTATTCAGAAAAAAATAGCACTGAAACTTACAATGATAGCAGAAGAGCAGTGTGTGGCCAGCACAGTGATAACTTCACTGTTACAGCTAATAATTAGAATATCATTGTCTAGTAGGTGGAAAGATTAGCAGGTACCCAAGTTAAATTTTCATATTTAATAAGGGAAGGGCTCTGGATCTCCACTAGGAAGCCAGAAGGAAGATGATAACAATGTAAAAACCATTTTATGTAGAACATCCCATCCACAGCAGCATCATTTTGTGAGCCTACAGCGCTTGTGGGTGCCTTGGGACAGCTGTCTGCCTCCACGGTCGGCAGCTTCTCATCCTGGAAAAGTCCGTGACGCCTGCCATAGGTGGAGGCCAGTGTCAGAGGCAGGGGCAAGTGGATGTTTGCCGTTAGGTCTCTGATAATGTCCCTTCCAACAATGTTGGAAGGTCTTTAATGCCTTTTCCAATGGATAAAAATCCGGTTGTAAGTTGTGATCTTTGAAGTCTTTGTCTCCCAGGAGTGCACTGTGAAGTATTGCTAGTTAATTAGCCCTTAATAATAATGAGGGTTGTCTCCTTTAAGTAAAGTTGATTCACATATCCCTTCTTCTAGATTCAGAGGGTGGCTGGTGACTATTTCATAAGGAGAAAGCCTATGTTTATCATAGATTGCAGGTTGAAAAATGCTATAAGGAGACATTTAACCAAGGGAGATTAAGGACTTCTAAAAATTTACCTGCCCGTATTTTAATTGTATCATTTGTATGTCCTTCCAATCCAGAGAACAGGGGGTGATAGACACAATAAAAATACTGCAGAATAGGCCAAATGTGACAAGTAGATTGCCTTGTTTGTCTAGTCAAAGGGGTCCTTTAGTCACCAACTCAGAGGAAATGCCCCAATTTGGGAGTCATTATTATTTTGTAAGTAGTTTATCTACCATTAAAACTGTTGCTCTCCTGCAAAGGAATGCTTCAACCTGTAGATAATCATAACTAATATGCTTTTTTAGAGAAGCATTTGGATAAAATCCAATTTTATCTCAAATGTATCTAAAGGAAGTGGGAAATGTCCTTGGGACCCATGGGATGATTTTTCTGGGTTATACAATATTTTGCACAGATAGAATAGTTGCTATATACTTTATGAGCTACAGTCAGAGAAAGTTTTCAGTAATATTGGTTACTCCATGAAATCATTTTTTAGGACTCTAATCTTAGCTCATGTGCATGCTAAAGTACAGTATAGTAATTAAACTCCTACAAGTAAGATTGGTTTCTGATTGGGTCTCTTTGTCTGGGGCAAAATTTTCCCCTTTTGTTGCCATATTCTTTTTTTCCTCTGCAGCTGCCCATTGGAACTATAAAAGAGAGTTTTTATTGGTTTATTAGGAAGCAAGGAGCATTCACATGTCTGCACAATTTGGCTGTTTAATGTTGCCTGTCTAGCTGCAGCAATGGCTAAATAATTTCCTTTTGCTTCCATGGTAGCAGCTTTAGAAAGCCCTGGAATTTTGATAATTGCCAATTGTTTCAATTTTTGTATGGCATCTAATAATTTTACAATCAACTTTCCACTCTTTATTGACTGCCCTGAAAAAATTAAGAACTGCTGCTTCGATAACATTCCCAAGTCATGAGCTACAGCAAATGCATAGTGACTGTCAGCGTGAATACGGGCTATTTGGTCTTTGGCCAACTCACAAGTCTGAGTTAAAAATTAATTGGGCTTGTTGGGCAGGTATTATTCAGGTACAGAAGAACATTGTTATACCCATCATGGATGTTATTGTATATCCAGCTTAGTAACATTTCTGGTTATCAAAGATCCATCTGTATCCTAAATTAAGTCAGTATTATCAAGGAGTTTCCCATAAATCATTTCTAGGAACAAGAAAGTGGACAGATCAATTTAATTCAAATAGTACATATAGAGGTTGGGCTGTTAATGAAAAATTGGAATTCAGCTGTGACAATATCCAGTCAAACACCTGAATCCTCTAAGCTGCTTTTTGTTTTTGGAAGAGAAACCAGGATTCCTCTGAGGTTTTCAGGGTTAATTAGTAGCCCATTTTTAGATATTAAATAACCAAAATATTTTATCTCAGGAAACAGTATCAGAGCTTATTCTTTTGGGAGTCCAGTGATTTCCTGGAGGATAAACTGCATCATTCACATATTGGATTAGAGTGGAATCTCTAGGAAATTTAACATCATTTAAATTAGCTTTTAGTATCTAAGACAATAGGTGGGTGGGACTCTCTCATATATAGCTGGGGCATTACTGTCAAGTAAACTTGTAATCGTCCCAGGTGAAGGCAAGAGGTATACAAACAGAACTTAGTTGTTGTTGTTGTTATTATTATTATTATGGCAAAGCTTCCCATATAAGTCTAATTGGTTTAAAAACTTTTTTTCTATAAGGAGAGAGAATAAATCCTTGAGGCATTCCAGGACTTATTGGAATAACTCAGTCATTTCTCAGTTAAAAAGTCTTTTAAAATTTAAACTTTGGGACATTTTGTCAAACAAACTGAACCTAAAGACCATAACATAAACCCTTTTTGTTCATATTCCATGCTAATAACTTTAAAAGACATCAATCAATCCATCCATAAAACTTAAACCAGATTTAATATTAAGTACTTTCTCCGGACCACAGGATCCTACTTAATTTATATAAATATTTAATTTCTTTAGGCCAGTAAAATATTGCACCCCAATAATGCCATCCAGAGGCAGAAATAAAAACACTACACATAATATACAGATGAACACATATTACATCAAAACCCTACATATCAAGACCATACACATGATCTGAATCACTAATATTTGTAGAGAAGTCAAGGGCAACTTTAGTTACTTAAGATTGTCTTGGTTTGGCTCAAATAAACTCACCAAAAATTCTCGATGGGTTTGAATGTTTCTTACGTTGACATTAACTTGGTGTAGCTGGCAGGATTCCAAAGAAGCCCACCCAGGACCACCTTGCAGAATTGCACTCATGCTAGGTGCCAGCAGGGGCCCACTGTGCCTCGCTGGCTCCTCGTTTTGTAAAGGGTGAACTTGGGTGAGTTTCAACTGGAGTTCCAGACCTCCCTCTTTTAAGACATGAGGCCCTCACTGTCTTTGAGCTGTCTTTTTAAATCCTCGAGGTAAAACTAAGATTAAGGGTTGACAAAATCCAGGAGAAAGCAGGACTGGAAGAAAAGAAAAAGAGTGGCTGGTTTTTAAGTTTGGCTTTTCAATTGGAATTGCTTTCTGAGAATCCGAGGAGCAGACTCTACAGATCTCAAGATAGAACTAAAATTAACATGGGAAACAGCGCCTGTGCAAAAGTATGTGTCTCTCATTTTGCTTTTTATCCAATCCCTGCAGTTTCTCTGCTGTGCTTCCTCCCGCCTCCCTATTCTATCACCTATGGATTTCTTGTAATCCCCTTCCGCCTCCTCTTTTGATTGCAATGTATAAAATAAGGTGCAAAACTGCCCTTCTCCGGAGGGAGCATTTCTCAGTCAGTTGAGATTCTGCTTCCGGGCAATTGTCGTCAATTGGCACAAATATACTCACCAAAAATTCTCTGCAGGTTTGAATGTTTCTTATGTTGACAGTGAATATTCAACTAAAAAACCACGGAATCATTTACTTTAAAGCAGCGAATTTCATTTTATGTGAATTATATCTTAATAAAGCTGTAATGAAAAAAGAAGAAAACAAATAAAGAAAGGAATGAAAACAATTCAAGAAAAAATGCCCACCAAAATTTTCTCTCTCTTTCTAGGCAAGGAAAGCACATGGATTATGAGAAAAAGAAAATTAGATTATTATCTGAGTTTTGGATACTAATGTTAAAAATTCATACAAAAAGATAAAGTACCATATTTAAGATATTCAAGAAAATGTGGTCAAGAATTTTATATTCGGTGAATTTCCTTCAAGTATAAATGACAGTGACAAACTGGCCACCATGAAAGAACCCAGGGCATTCCTACTAGGAGCCTCATTAAAAAAGAAACGTACTAGTGAACCAGCTACAGACAACCAGATATAACTAGAGAGACTTGGGACTAAAGACATGGAAGTTAGTGATAAGTATTAGATACATAGCTACTTGTACAATCAGCTAAAAGTGAGGGATTACACTGGGCATTTCCATATGCTTTGACAGTGTAGATATAGTAAGACATTTAAAGAAATGACAGGAGAATGGGGAATGTATGTGTGATATTTTGGTTTATAGTAAGAAATATATATTTGGCCTTTGTCCAGGGTTCCTGGCTAACAGCTTCCCAAACCCTTGGAATTTCCTGTGTTGAGAGGGATAAAAGCATCTTTTGAAAGTGACTTCTGGAAAAAATCTAAAGATGGAGGCTGCTTGGCGGTGGAGCCAACCATGTGACTAGAGATTTGGAGCTTTCGGTCCCCTTCCCAGACTTCCCAGGAGGGGAGAGGGGCTAGAGATAGAGTTCAATCACCAATGAACAATGATTTAATCATCCATCCTTATGTGACGACGCCTCCAGCAAAGCCTGAAAGGACTGGATTTGAGACCTTCTGAGTAGGGAACAGTGCTTGCTGGGAGAGTGATGCACCCACTGGAGCATGGAAACCCTGTGCCCTTTTCCCATACCTTGCCATAGGCGTCTCTTCTTTTTGGCTGTTGCTGAATTATATCCTTTTATAATGAAACTGGTAATCTAGTCAGTAAAATGAGTTTTGAGTCACTCTAGCAAATGAATCAACCCCAGGCAGGGGGGTCATGGGAACCTCTGATTTATGGCCAATTAGTCAGAAGCACAAGTAATAATCTGAGCTTGCAATAGGCATCTCAAATGTATGTGGAGGGGCAGGGGACAGTTTAACAGGACGGAGTTTTAACCTGGGGCATCTAATTGTATCTCACTTTTTAGATGGTGTCAGAATTGAGTTGAACTCTAGGACACCCAGTTGGTGTCCAGAAAATTGCTTGGTGGTATGGGAAAATCCCCCCAACTCTAGAACTGGAAACAGAACACTTTCAGCTGTTTTTTTTTTTTTAAAGATTATTTATTTATTTATTTTTAGAGAAAGGGGAGGGAGAAAGAGTGGGAGAGAAACATCAATGTGTGGTTGCCTCCTGCATGCCCCACACTGGGGATCTGGACTGCAACCCAGGCATGTGCCCTGACTGGGAATCGAACCTGCGACCCTTTGGTTTGCAGGCCCGCGCTCAAACCACTGAGCTATGCCAGCCAGGGCTCAGCTGTTTTTAATAATGGTATTGATTGTGGTGGTTTTATTATTTCAACTGTTTTTAGTAATCATACTGGGTAGTAGTATTACGGGTGTCATTCTGAAACTATTATGTGCGGAATGTGAAATCAACCCAGGTAATAAATGAGGAATGTTTTAATTCTGTTAGCCTCTGGATCTCTGAAAACCAGATGCTTAAGTGTTGGAGAAAACTGCCCTCCAATCTGATTTTTAGTTCAATTATTAGTAAAAACTCCTAGCTCTCACCACTGAAGATGCCTAGAAGTGATGACTAGCCCATTAGCAATGACATTTCAAGCAACTGGATTCTTGTTTCCAGTACTATATCCTAATAAAAACGAAAACAAAAACAAAACAAAACAAAACATCTCACTGCTTGCCCTAATGGCTGATTTACATTCCAGAGTAGGAAATGTCTGTGATGAGTGGGAAAGCTATGGAAGACCACTAGTCTTGTTGGAAGAACTTGTTAGCAGACTCCAAGAGATTATAACTGGCCAAAGATGAAACAATTTAAGCTTCAATAAAAGTAAAATTGAAATGGATTAAAAACCCATGAGTTTATAATAGTATTAGAAAGTAAACCCATCCTGTCAGAATATAACAGGAACCTAATTTGTCATCCTGAAAACTGAGTAAATAAAAGGAAAGAATGAACGTTTATCCTGGTTTTCCTGTGTGAGTGGTAGCACTAGTGAATTAAGTAGTAAATGAAAGGAAGCATTTCCTTATAAAACTATTCCAGCTAATAAATGAAAGTGAAATGATAGAGTAATAGTATTTTGCAACCTGCCATAAAGTCATGGATCTAGGAATTGAGCACAGATGAAAATAAAATGATAGAAATTAGTATTTTGCAGCCTGCAACGGATTCATGGATCAGGAATTGAGCATCAATGACTGCAAATATCAAAAAAGAGGGAAAACTGGTCATTGGGCACTATGTGCCTTCTGATTAAAATACGTCACTGTCTACATCTGTCAAATGGACTAAAACTGATTTTATCGGGCTTCTGTATACAGCTGCCAATTTACAGGCCACAAAGAGGATATGAAATGTGCTGAATGGTGTCCTGAAGGGACACTTGGCACTATCCAGACCATAGGAAAATATAAGATGAACCACTAAGCTCTTCAGCAGAAATATTGTAAAATAATAAATATTCTTATAAAATACGAAAGATAGAGAAGAAACTTTAATTTAATCTAATTTCTAGATTAAAGTAGACTTTATTAAAAACTTAGGAGAGAAAAAGGCAAGAAAAATATCTATCCCTGGATGGTGTGGCTTAGTGGATTAAGCACAGCCTGTGAGCCAAAAGATTGCTGGTTCAATTCCTAGTCAGGGCACATGCCTGGGCTAAGGGCCAGGTTCCTAGCTGGGGGCATGAGAGAGGCAACTGATCAATGTGATCTCTCACACATTGATGTCTCTCTCCCTCTCTTTCCCTCTCTCTAATAATAAATAAATGAAATCTTTAAAAAAATCTAGGAGGGAGAGAGGAGGCTGATTAGAGAGTGATTGTCAAGTTCTGTTTTTCGACTGGGGTAGTTACAAAGGTATTCACCTGATAATAATTCAGTAAGCTGCAAAAAATAAAATAATACTAAGCATATATTTGTAAATCCTAAATATGTCATCCATCCATCATCCATAATCCACCCCTTCTAAGTATATCACCCATATAATCACCCACCTATATTCCAACATCACCATAATAATTGTAGTTAGTATAAAATTAAATAAATTGTTATTAGGTGTCAAGCATCACTCTAAGTTATTTATTTACGTGTGTCAGGTCATTATTTACCATTGTAATTTCCAATTTACAAATGAGAAAACTGAGGCATGAAGATGTTAAGTAACATGACTAAGTTCATATGATTACTAAGCATCCCCGGAGTCAAGTGTTCCTTACTGAAAGAAAGATGTCTGGCTAACTCAGGTGGCAAAAACAGCTTTTGCTCCTCCTATACAGGAGGATGTATTTGCACTTTATTCATTAACTGATTCATTCAATCATTTCACAGATTTGTTGGTGAGTATCTGCTCTGTGCCAGGCACTATGCCTGGAGCTGGGCTGCAGGGGCACATTCGAACATCTCTCTCAGCCTCTCATGTTGCTTTCAGACTTGCAGTGAGATGGCAAGAACCACAGGGTGTTAACGTTGAGGTGCGTGTGGAATTACTGAGGAATGGAGGACTAAGCAGATACTGAAGGATGAAATACCATTGGCCAGGCCAAGGAGGGCGGAAGTCTCAGGAGAGACACAGGTAGAAAGGCATTGGGGGCACACAGGAGGGGGACACATTCCAGAAACTGTGAAAAGGGTTCCTGAATTCCCCTGGTATTTACACTTCAGCTCTTTCCATGCAGTTGCTATTTAAGAACTAGTGATATTAGAAAAACAAAACCAAGCCAAAGCTAAAACCTAACATTTGCATCCAAAGTGAACCTGGAATGAAAATCTCATTCTTTCTGTCTCTCATTTTACTTGAAGTACAGGCTGACTTAATACATTTAGCAAAGAGTGGGCAGGAGGCTTTGAACCAGCTCGAACGGAAACTAAGCTATACCCAGGCTTATGATTCAGTGCGGAGCCTGATCAGTGCCAGGGTGAGGGAGTTTATGGTGTTTTTATTGTATTATTTAAAGTTTCAGAAAAGAGGGGTAACAAGTTTCTACCACCATATGGCAACAATCCTTGTGTTGAGGACAGGAGTGGCCTTTCTGGACTAAAAGTTCCTCTCAAACCCATTTTTCTGAAATAAGAACATTAGACTATTCTCAGAACTGAACAACAGTTGGGCACAACGATTTCATTACATCTGAGCACATATGGAGGCTCTGAGCTGTGTTTTGATAACTTGCTTAAACTTGGAGCAGCTGATTTAAACAAAGTCCTTTCTGACTACACGAAGGCCCACAGGTCCAGGGGCCTGGCTCCTGCTGGCATGGGCTTGTCCTCTGTTGGGGATGCACTGGCCCTGCCTTGGGCTCATCACCCAATGCTTGACAGCCTCATTTCCTTGTCTCACAGGGACCTCTTCTCAGTGCACTGGGTAGAAGTCAGGATGCTGGCTGTACCACTGATTCTCAGTGTGAGCGTGGCCACATCACTGGTTCTGCTTGGGCTTCGGTTTCCTCATCTGTGAAGTAAGGATTCCATCCCCTCCTACCACCAGTGACATCTCAGAACCTTTCTGGAATTTATACTCTGAGATTCTCTGATTAATATGTACCCACCAATATGTAGCTAAACAAAAATGATTGAACCCTGGACAATAGGCTCAAGGAACTGTGATCAGAGCTTTAAAGTTCACTAACACTCTGTTCATTAACCACGCTGTTCAAGTCCTGGGTTATATAACATTATTTTCTAAGGCAATAGTCAAGGGAATTTCCAAACTATGAAGAAAGTATGTCTTACAGATTCTGTCACTGCGCAGTCACCTCTGTGGTCAGTCTTACTTTTGCTCTCATATTTCTTGAGCTTGATTACCTGGGGGCTTTCCCCTTTTCTCCTTTGCCCCAGTGCTACAAATACTTTCTTCATTTGTATGATATACATGGTCATTTGTACTTTATATTTTGCAAGCATAATTCTTCAGAGTTTGCTTTTTTCTTTCATATATATCTATATATTTTTACCTTTTTATTTCATTTGTTCATTAATTTTTTTATTAAATTTATGGGAGGTGACAGTGGTTAATAAGATTATATACAAAGTGCATTCCTGTGATAAATAACAAAAGGGCATTATTTTAAATTCTCCTTTTCTTTTTTAACTTATTTGAATTGATTTTGGGAAAGTTATCTTTCTGAGTCTCTGTTTTCACATTCGCTAATGGATGTGATGGGACAGTAATTTTCATTGCAGATACCATGGAACAGCAATTTTCAAACTTTTTCATCTCATGGCACACACAGACTAACAAAATTTTGCGGCACACCAAAAATATATTTTTTGCCAATCTGAAAAGAATTGTTATTGTTTGGATTCATTCATACCCGACAACCATGGTTGTCTTGGCTGTTGTCTTTTTTTCACTTGACGATCTAGAGGAAAAGAGGTCAGCGCCCCTGACTAAATAGTCAGGTATTGCATATTTTAAAAATTCTTGCAACACACTGGTTGAAAATCTCTGCTATAAAATAGTTTATATTGTTAATATAATAAAAATGCAATAAATGCAATAAAAAATGAAAAGAGCTGAAACGGTATCCTATACAATAAAAATGAGTTTTCTGTGCCTTCCTTCATATTGCCAAGAATAAGCCCCAATGTGTCAGGAGCAGCTCAGGTGAATCAGGAGGCAGTTCACCGTGTGTATGTGCATTCGTGCTCAGGAGAACTGGGCATTTGAGGTTGTGATTTAGAATACTGTTCTTTTATGCCTTCAGTAACAATAACATACCCAGGTATGTTTGAGAATCATAGCTAGGCTTTCCTTCTTCCCTATTTGAGTTGAATACATATTGATTCATCTACCTCATACTCCCTTCTCTAGGAGTTACTCAGCCCTTCTACCTACACACTGGCCCGCCATATACGTAGTCAGTGGGGAAGCTGTGGTGTGCGTACAACTATTACAGGGAGGCTCCCAGGTCACAATTCAACTACACAGAAATGAAACGCCAGCTCAAGAGCCCACCTCAGTCCACATTTAATTGGCTATGATGGGTACATGTGTCTGACTGGATGAATGACCTTCTTCCACAGAAATTCGAGTTTTGACTTTAGAGAATTAATTCTATCTCCTATGTAGGTGCCTGGCTATTGAATCATCTCAGAAGCTTTCAGAGCTACTTTCCACGGTGGATGCAGGTGAAGACAGACCATGAGATTTGCAGTGAGGGTCAAAAGAAGGAAATGCATGAGAGGAAGTAGTGGTATGAGGGACGAGTCTGAAATCCTTCTGGCCTTGCACCCCCCGGTTCCGCTGATTCCCAAGGGCCCCCTGCCTCCATGCCTCGTAAGCTCTCCACGCACACTTCCAATGAAGGCATTTATTTTTGTTTCGACTAGTCCTAGTTAAATTCTGTTACTTGTAACCAAAAGAAGTTTAACTGACTGATAGTGACATTAAAACTCATAGCCTGCTAGTCTGGATAGCCACTACAGCACCTCAAGACAAGCGACCTCTTTTCAAAGATTTCACTGTGCATATATTTCCAGCAGCATTCTTTACTCCTAAGAAGTATGTCCGTGTTCTAGCGATGTTCAGGTATAGGTGCTCCAGTGTACTTTTAGCTTAGCTTAGACCTATTAAGGAGTGTGGCTCATTAGGTTCATTAGAGTAAGTTGGAATATTTTGTGGAAACTTCCATTAAAATATACTTTAAGAAGGGTTTAAATTTACAACAGAGGTCTCTAAATGGGGTTCAAGTATTAATACTGTATTCTTGGGATCCATTTCAGCAACTTTAGTGTGTGACAACCGTAATGCTTTTATCACGTTAGAGAACTAGGATGTCTAGCAGAGAGTTCCACAGTGATAACCAAAAGATAACTCAGCTATGCAGAAAGAAACCCGTGTTGTACCACAGTAAAGGTGTGAATTCAAGACTAACTTGTCTCAGGTTGAATTATGATTTTGACACTTAGCAGATATGTGACTTCGGACAAGTTACTTAAACTCACTTGTAAAATTGGAACATTTACAGTAGTAACCTTCTGAGATGCTGTGAAGTAGTATTTGTAAACATTCTTAAGTAGTCTGGCTCAGAGTAATAGTTCAATAAATGTTAGCTATTATTTTTATTACAGCTATATAGACTTAGCCAGGTTTAGAATTTTTTTTAAGAGACCGAGAGAGTGGGGAATGGAGGGAGAAAGAGAAGGAAAGAATTACCAATATGAGAGAGAATCATTGATTGCCTGCCTTCTTTACACACCCAGACAGGGACCAAACCTGCAACCCAGGCATGTGCCCTGACTGGGAATCAAACTGGGGATCCCAGTTTGGTTGGTGGGGCAACACCCAGCCAAGCCAAGCAATCTAGGGATGGTATAAAATTCCCGTGTGCCTCAATTTCTGATTAGAATTGATATCTGGAAGTTACATTATTTTTTAAACTGTATACAGAAAAAATACACTAAAGATGGCAGATATAAAAATTAATTTTCCATCTTTAGGAATTTAAAATCTGGGACAATAACCCTGGCTGGTGTGGCTCAGTGGATTGAGTGCTGGCCTGTGAACCAAAAGGTCGCCAGTTCAATTCCCAGTCTAGGGCACATGCCTGGGTTGCAGGCCAGGTCCCAAGTAGGAGGTACATGAGAGGCAACCACACATTGATGTTTCTCTCCCTCTCTTTCTCCCTTCCACTCTCTAAAATCATATCTTTCTTAAAAAAAAAGTCTAGGACAATAGTTGAAGAAAAAAATAAATAATAAATATTAAAATAAGTACATGAAATATATAACACAAGTGCCAATCAATGCTAAAAATAACAGTGTATTTTCTATATGTACGAGGATCTAACATATTTATCTTATACTACCTACTAAACCATGTGGATTACTGGTGAAATTGAAGGAGACTGATATTTCAGAGGATGAATTTCAGCTGAAATTAAAAGAAAGTTCAGGCAAGAATTTAAGGAGATAAACAGATGGGGCTCTTCAGCATAGGAGCAGCATCGTAATAGATCTTGGAGTAGGAGGGAAAGATACTGTCTTCCAAGAAATGATGTTGGAACACCTGCCATGTGCTGTGCACTGTATTAGTCACTGAATTTGCAAAGACGAATAAAAATTCTTACTACTGACAGGAAACTTATACTCCGAAGTGGCAGACACATGAATAAATGTCATGGGGGACAATTCTTTGCAAATGAGAAACCCACACATTTTCATATCCCTTGTAAATGTGTTTACTTGCAGCTCTCTTCCAACTCACACTGAGACACCAGGCTTCTGGCTCCAGGGAAGGAGAAAGAAGATGTTGTTTAGGAAAGAGGCCACTCATTAATCTTTAACTTTTAAAGCTGACTTTCTTTTAAGAAAGTCAGTAGCTCTAAAACAGGTAAGAGAGAAAATAATTTTCTAAATTAGTTGATCCTCCTTTAGCACATCAAGAGATAAGTGAAAGACTGGGTTGAAGAGGTAGACTATGCTGGAGAGATCTCAGGATGTCAGGGAAGTGTAGGATGTCAGCTGTTGCCCTTGAGGTTGGTGAGAGAAGAAGAAGGAAAGATGTAACACAGGAGAATCGGAAAGTCCCCGAAGAATCCTAGTCTTCAGCTTGTTCTCTCAATGAAATGGTCCATAAATGACTGGGCGTGTGTGCAGCAGGAGGAACTCAGGTAGCACTCTGTCTTCCCAAGGTCACGTGCAGAGTTCAGGGGATCCAGAGGTTCCCAGATCAACAGGAGGTGCCATTGATCCCAGACAGATAGTGAGGCCTATGTTCAGAATTTAAACAAGAATCAACTGTGTATTCTGGTCTTCAAGATCGGAGACAAATAACTGAGATCAGGAATTTTTATGGTAGGTCCATTGTGTCAGCCCAAACATATTTTCATTGCATATCTGAGAGTGCTCACAACCCCACTTTGCAGGACATTATAGTGCAGTTGAATAAGAAGGTTGCATCGCTCTGAGTCAGGGTAGGGTTTTTGCGGGAGAAGACATCTGTTTGCAGTACCTGATATGGACTTGATGAGAGGGCTTCTTTGTAAACGTAATGTTCTTTGTTTACATATATTCAAATTCTTATGAATAAGTAGGAATTACTCAGGCGAAATTAGGGAGATGAGATTGCATTCCAGGCCCTAGACACCATATGAGCAAAGAGTGTATGTGCAGTGCGGTGAGTGTTTCAAATGGCTGCAGCGCAGAGTTTGAGGATGTTTTAGGTTCCCTGGGAAACAGACTCTAGGGCACAGACGTTGATGTAGGAGGTTATGGGGGTTATGGGAAGGTTTTGGGGAAAGCAGGGAGTGACTGATCCAGATCTCAGGCTGTCACATAGTAAGTTCTGGAACTGGGATGGCTCTTTAAATTTGTCACAAATTGAAGCAAGGAAATGATTTTTGTGTTTTCTCCTGATGTTGGATAATTGTTGCCCCAGGGTGACAATATAATCGCTGGCTAGAGAAATAAGTGCCCCAGATGCGCAGGGGCATCTGGTGGCACATCGCTGCTTCCACTGCAAGGTGTGCATTCGCAAAAGACGAAGTTTGAGAAGCAAGCACAGGCGGGTAATACAGCGTCTTATAAACTGTATTTATAGGCTTGGGCATTAAAAAAAATAAAACAACAGGGAGCTACTGTAGGGTCTTAAACAAGAAGTTAAATTAATACAATAGGAGTATAAATAGCAACAAAAATGGGATCTGAATGCAGCCTGCGTTGTGCTTGAACTGCTGCCTATTCTTGTTCAGATGTGTTTGTGCTGTTGCTTAACAGTTAGTCAGTCATTAATGCCTAAACTGACTCAGAGTTTAGTAGAAAAATATGCAGGCAGGAGGCTTACACCATGTTGCAAGAGGGGCAGAAACAAGGTCTAAATTGTTGATTTCCTTTCCACAGATAACCCACATGTGAGAAAAGATGCTGATCTGGTTTACTTATCATTTACTTATAAACTAAGCTACAGAAAGATTAAGTGATCTCTAAAAAGAATACACACATGCACACACACACACAAGAGCCAAATAGTTGTCTTTCATTCCAAATACCATACAGACATACCTTACTTTTTTGTACATTGCTTTATTGAGTGTCACAGGTGGTGTGTTTTCTACAAACTGGAGGCAAGACCCTCCACTAGCAAAAAGATTACAACTCAGTTTATTGTGATGCTCTTGTTAGGTGGTCTGGAACCGAGCCTACAATATCTCTGAGGTACACCGTTACTTTCTTTTCTTGACATCTGTTTTAAATGAGATTTCAGTTATGTTTCGGTATCTCTATTGTGTAAGGGATGTGTTTCTCTCCCTCTCCTTAAAAGTTTGAAACATTTAGGAAGAGCCGTTAGTCTCCAGGTCTCTGTTGTCTGTGACAATGGCAACGCTTGCATTTTCTGTCTTCCGCCTTCACTAGAGCAGCCGCTGAGAAGGATTCATCAACAGGTGTCTATTTCCGATGAGAAAAAGGAGCCCTGTCCTTCTCTGGAACCACCATCCCTCCCTCAAAACACATGCATCCATCTCACCCAGGGTTTCATCTCATTTTCTTCATTCAGTTCTGATTCAACATCATTTTTAATGGGTTAATATCACCATCTCTGTGAGTAAATGGGATATGATAACTGTGAGGACCCGCACTCATGAATACTAACTCTCTTCTACTCTGCAAAGTGAAGAAATATGACTGCTGAATATTTATAGCCCACTGGAGATTAGAATTTAAGATTAGACAAGATCTTAATAATGCATTTATTATCTAAAGGCAAAGGATAGGAAAAGAAGGGGCAAAGCAAGGAAATAAATTAGAAAGGAAACTAATATATATTGAGTGCCTATTATATTTGATACAGAAGATTTTCTACTTGTAAATTTTCAGTTTATGGGCCCTGACTGTGTGAACAAGGTTGTACTGTAATTAAAAGAGCCCACTACCAAGAGATGAAGTAAAATTAGGTCATTTTTAGTCATTGTGTATCTTGAGTCACAGACAGGAAGTCTGCCATGCATGTGTTAGTTTTGAGCTAATTTATGATCATCATTTACCCCATCATAGTACGTAAGTGCAAAATAAGTGCCAGAAAGAAAAGACATAATGGGATGGAAAGTAGAGATAATTTTTATAATTTAGGAGTGATAGAAAAATGAATGAGTATTGTACAATTATATGGTATGACTCATTTTTCATAAAATGAATCCAAAGGATTTATCACAAATCATGAAATACTTGAAAACCCTGTTTCTTTATCATTAAACTTAATAGACAAAGGTAAAGAAAAGTAATTGAAAAAAATGAAGCAGTTTTTTTTGTGTGTGGTTCCAGCAGGTGTTTTCAGCCTGACTGGCGCTCATAAAGTATCAGTGGAAATAATCTGGGAAGTGAGGGACAAGACCTGTAGACTGACTTACTTTTATTTTTTATAATTTTAATTCCTAGGTGACTCTAATCTGCAGCCGGTGTGTGAAACGCCGAGTTAGGAGTTCGGAAGTTAGGCTGTGGGTTTGTCACTGAAGGAGGTTTTGAGCACTGAATGTGCCACGCTGGGAATTTGGGGGTGGCCTCATTGTAGCGGAGACTCCACAGCCTCAAAGCCCGCAGGAATTTTAAATGCTCTTTCCCTGCACTGAGTACCTTCCCCTTTTGTAGAGATGATTGAGAAAGCGGGGCTCTCGTTCACACATTTTCACATAGATGAAGCAGTCCTGCTTTGAAAAAGATTCCCACTTGAATATAAATCAGCAAAGAGAATAAGATTATATTTAGTTTTAAGTCATTTTAGGGAAAATGCACCTAGGACCACAAGCTAAAACCTTGGAGTCTCTTGGGATTTTAAACACATTGACCTTGATAAGCCCCTTTGCAAACTAATCCTCTGCCAATAAAGAATTTTCTGCATGGGTCCAGTACTTTCTCATAGATTACTTTATTCAACCCTCAAAGCACCTCTGTAAAATTGGTATTATAGTTCCTCTTCTGATATTTGCATTAACTAAACCTGTAAGAAGGTAACTTGACCAATGCTATATGGCTAGTAAGGAATTTCAATCTGATTTTGATTTGAATCCAAAGGTAAGAATAATTATCATATATATGACATCCCTCATAAAACCAACATATGAGGGGCCCTTGGAATTTTCACATAGTTTATAAAAAAATAATAAACTTTCATTGGGGCTTATGAGGTTCTGAAATAAAATTCTTCATGAACACATTTAGTCTATTCAAATATCTTAATTACAGAGTCATGCTTCAGCCCTGGGTGATGATGGGTACTGCCATTCACGTCCTTGGTCTTTACTATTAACTATATGTTGATGATAGCTAAACCTACATTCTATCAAAGATGGCAGCCAATTCCTCATTAGACTTCTTCATCTGGATATCCACCAGCAAATCAAACAAGAGACTCCAGATGGAGCTAATCTTTGTCCTAAACTGTTTCTCCTATATACTGATTCTACTATCTGGTCATGCATGCAAGTCATCTGGACAAGCAATCTGGAACTCACTCTAGGCAACCCCTATTCCCAACATGAGTGGGAGAAGGGAAGTTTATGCTTTTACTTAAAAAGAATTCCTGGGTGAGCAAAACCAACAACTGACTCATATTTCTTTTCAAATGTAAAATCTATATTTATTGTTACTCAAATTCCAAAAATAATCTAGCCCCTACCAGTTCTCAATCTAGAAATTCTATATATTTTACATGACAAATATCTTACATATTCTTTAAGACACAATGGAAATGCCAGTGTCTTAATATTTTCTTCCCTAATTCCACCCCGAAGAATTGCCCACTGCCTCCTCTGTACCCTCTTCAAATCCCCTGCACGTCCCGGTGATAACACGTATCAAGGGTGGTGGCAGGGGTATCCTTAGAAGTTGGCTTCCCTGGCTATACTGGCATGTTCTTTAAGCACTAAGACAGGTTTTCTTAATCAGTGCATCCCCAGAATGTAGCAGTGCCTAGAAGACATTGGAAGTTCAACATGTATTTATTTTATAAAAAAAATGTGTGAATAGAATTGTCTTTCTTTGAAGTATTAAGCTGTTAGAGGCACACGAAGAGAATGAGATGGCAGGCTGATTTCTTATTTTCAAGTCCTCTTGTGAAATAAAGTATTAATTAAAATTTTTTATAATATTAGCTCCAGACATAGTGTTTTGCATTTCCCATTGTCTCCTGTTTAAATACATTGAAATTAGAAGTTTGATGTGAAAGAAAACCTTGTTCTTACTCAGGGGCATAACTTTTTCTTGTAATAACTTTTTCTGTTAGCTTTTTCTCTGTTGTAATCTACTATACCCTTTGCCTTTACTCACATTTCTTCATTTTTTTCTTTACTTTTGATGAGGGAAGTTTCTTTTTGGGTCTTGTCATTAGGAGGTTTGAGTGGGTCCTTCCCTGTCTACAACAAGGCAAAGAATTGGAAACATAATTTCTGTAGGAGGTCTTTGAACCAGAGTTGGGAAGACTTAGAGGTGGCGGTGGGAGGGGACAGGAGGCGGAGCTCGGGTGAGCTATGCTCTCTCGCCAGGGGATTGGGGACCCCTGCGTTACAGATTTCCTTCAGTGCTTGGTGTTTTAAACTGAATATTTCCTCTGGGATTTTTAATCCGCAAATGCACAGTACGTAAGTCACTGTACCACACAATTTTATATCAGAAAAATAAAAAAATGAAAAAGGATGTTAGAATTGTCATTGCAAAAAGTAAAAAAAAAAAAAGAAAAAAAAGAAAAAGAAAAAGAAAACAAGGGGAAAGTAGATCCAAAGTACCTGTTTAATTATAGTGAGAAGTTAGAAAGCTTTGTGCAAAATTGTTAAAAGCCTGGACCTGGGCCCTGCATCCTGAACTATTGTTGGTTGGGAAGCTATCTCGAGATCCTCTTTTCCATTTTATGGACCTGCTAAGTTTTAATTTTTTAATAAATCTTCTCAGCAATGTATAATAAGAGGCTAAATATGCATTAACCAGTAAACTTCCATGGAAAAACGGAGTTTCACCTGACTGTTTTAACTATGCACAGCCAATCCGTATGAAGCCCTGTGGTTCTTCCCCGGATCACCACCCTCCTTCTGTCTTTTCTCCACCTCAGGAATCACTGAGTTGGAAAAGGATCTGGAAAGCTTATTCATGTCATGGGTTAAATTCAGGCTGCAGTCAAGAGGACCAGGCGAACATTTATACAGAAATGCAGGATGAGGCAGGGAAAGGTGCACCAAGCTTGGAGTCACACACTCCATCGCTGGCTGTGTGACCTTGTGTAGTCAGTCACTCGATTCTCAGCCCTTCATCTACAAAAACCAAAACAGGGATAATAATTTTGCCATCACAGACTATTGCAAGGATCAACAGAGGTTATGTAAACACAGTAACATAATATGTATTGTGTATCATACAGAAATGTACACACACATCTGCAGGACACACACACACACACACACACATGGATGCACATTGTAATTTTAATGTGCAAAATCCTGCTGTCTCCCTCAGCAGCCTCATCCAAAGACAACTGCATCTTGTAACTGGAAGTTTTCTTTACATTTATTGAAATCCTTTATTCTAAAAATTGAATTAACTCAATGGAGTAGAAATAAGAAGTTCGCTTCATATAGTACTTGATGGTCAATGTGTGAAGAAAGAACATTGCATTTTCAGCAAGTCTCCCTGTATGCAGTTCTTCCTGTCCTCTCCAGTCCTCGCCACTCGTGGAACATCCCAGATCTCCTGTCAAGGTGAAGAGATCAAGCCCTGACCCCTGAAATTTGAGTTAATATTACTTAAGTGACTTTATCAAAGAGTACTTACTACCATAGGACACTTTTGCAAACTCTGTAATTCAGAGGAATAAATCTCTAATGATAGAATTTAAGACAACAAAATACATTGTGTTTAGTAAGCTCACATTTCTGTTATGTCTTTCTCTCCCTCCCGTTTTCAAGTTTATATTTTGCCTATTTAAACTTCCAATTTTAAGCACAATTAAATTTTCCAGTGTCCAGTAATTTTCATAGCATCTAGCTAAGATATTGTGTTAAGGAAGTTATTTGATTGACTTCACTCTTCCTTCAAAAAACCCAGAAGGCTGAGGATTGCCTCCACTGTCTTCTGTGTGATGGAGGTTGTAAAAATCACAAGGAGAGGGAATGTGGAACTTTTCTTCTCATGTGGAATGTACCTCATCCAAGGAGAATCATTGGGCAGTCATACATACACTACACCCAAATTTGGTTTTTAAAAATTTTTATTTATTTATTTTTTGAAAGAGAGGGGAAGGGAGAAAGAAATAGAGGAGAGAAACATCGATCTGTGAAAGCTATATCAATCAGTGGCTCTCACAAACCCCCAACTGAGGACCTGGCCTGCAACCCAGGCATGTGCCCTGACTGGGAATCGAACTGGTGACCTTTTGGTTTTCAGACAGATGCTCAATCCACTGAGTCACACCAGCCAGGGCAACACACCCAAATTTTTTGAAAAAGTACCCTCACTCTGTATGTCCTATTGTCATTATAATATCTCAAAGCTAGTAGTTAGTGGAAGTTCATCTGATCAACCTTTATTTAAATCCAATTGCAAGTAGACATGCTATTTTCATTTGTTTCTGATTTCTTGTAAGCTCAAAATTTGTTACAATATGTATAAAACAGGGCTTATCATCAGTGTCATTAATAATTTTGGCCAGAGAATTCTTTGTTGTGGGTTCTGACCAGTGCATTCTGGGATGTTAAGTAGCATCCTTAGCCTTTGCCTACTAGATGCTGTAGAACCTTCATAGTCAGGACAGTAAAAATTGTTTCCAGACATTGCTAAACTTTTCCTGGGAGGCAAAGTCACCCCTGCTGAACAGCACTGGTCCAAAGAAACATACTAGTAGTAACACTTGTGTGAATATGTCACTTTCAATGTTGAAGTTCCTTGACAAGGAGGGATATTTGAAAGCATTTGTCAATTTAGAGAAGGTACATTAGTTAAAATGTGATGTTATGATCAGTAAATAATACCAGACAGTGATAAATTGCAGTATTTACCTGTGTGCTGTAAGCAAATAAGTCAGCGCACCCCTGGCGATTCCTCTGCACACTGATTCCCACTCTCACCTCAGGATGAGGGCTACTGTGTAGATACCAGAGAAAACGCATCCACGGGTACCAGTTCCTCTAGGCATCCTGTAATGGCTGCTTCTGGGTTACAGGGAGGGTGTTAGTTCTTCAGCCCTTCAGGCTTGTTACGTAGTGGGGTAGGGGGAGGACTGGGCCCTGGTCAATAACTCATAAAGCTGGAATTTCAGCTAGCTTTGTTCTCAGATCATAAGGACTGAAGGAATTGGGTAAGAGAGAGTTTGAAGATGGATAGAAACCAAGAGACAAGTGAAAGAATAGGATAAATGGTCACAGACCAAAAATCATAGGTAGAAGAATTGCTTGAGAACAGCACAACCCCTCATCTTCTGGGTATGGAAGGAAGATGGAAGGATGGCTGCAGATAGGTTTGTGAATTTGATGACAGGAAGGTGTGGGGATTAACATTTGCTTCTTTGTGTTCTTGGTGACCTCTGAGAGAAGGTCATCCCTAGAAAGTGATGATCTTTAGAAAGTTAGGAAAGCAAAGTTTGTAATAGTCAGTAAGGAAAATCGGACACAAGTTAAAAAATATATAACCAGCATTTAAGAGCTTAGCTGAGATAAAAATCCCAAAATGTGTGGTGGCATTAGTACTATGGGCTGATGGATCACCTCCAACAGAACTCAGCAGATGTGGTACCATGGGCCAAAAATGCAAATTGTAAATTCATTCATTGATTGAATAAATATTTACTGAAGGACAAATATGTTAGGCAGTGAGTGCTGTAGGAAAACACACGAATTACAAATAGACAAAATTCTATGATTTGGGGGGTTTTACATTCTGGAGAAAAAATAGGAAAATAAAATCAATGAATAAAATATTTATATATTAGTCATAAGCACAGAGAATGGGGACAGGGAGTGCTGGAGCTGGGGACGGGTGTCATTTTAGATAGGGAATGTAGGCATGGCCTCTCAGAGAAGGTGTGGATTAAAACAGTGGTCCCCAACCTTTTTGGCTCCGCAGATCAGTTTCATGGAAGATGGGAGGGGGCAGGAGGCGGAGTTCAGGTGAGCCTCACTCCCCTGCTGTGGATGGGGTATGATGCGGAGATGGAAGGGATACAGGAGGCGGAGCTCAGGCGAGCTTCACTTGCGGCCCAGTTCCTTACAGGCTGTGGAACTTGTATCAGTTGGTGGCCCGGGGGTCGGGGACCCCTGGTTTGAAATAATACTTGAAAGAGTGAGAGAGAGAGTCATGGAAATATCTGGGATGTGCGCTCCAGGCAGAGGGCACAGCCGGTGTATAGCTGCTAAGACAGGCAGGAGCCCGGCATGTTGAGGAACGGCAAGGAAGCTAGTGGCAATATGAGCAAGGCGGAAAGTGGTTTAAATTGAGGTCAGGGCGATAACAGCGTTGGAGGTCCACCTTGCGTAAGGTCTTGTGACTCATGGCTTCTAGGATGATTCAGGCTAGGAGTTTTGAGGAAAGATAAGGTGTGAGGAGTAGGGAGAAAACAAAATGAGAATGTCTGTGAAAGAATATTATAAATGACCACTGAGAAGAAAAGGAAATGAGTCCAAAAATAAGCTCAATTAGGAGCCTTATCAAGAAGGGGAAGAAAATCAAGAAGGAACGAAAACAGCAGGCAAAGGAGGAAAGAGTTCCTAGAGGGAGATTATACTTACTAGAAAGTATATTTAATAAATAAATAATTTATTTAGCATGTGGGATGTGCTATACTTTCTATTTGTATTATTTCAATTAAATTTTCCGTTCACTTGACATGGTAATAAGTATTATTATCCAAATTTTGTAGATGAGAAAACTGAGGTCTAGAGTGGCTAGGCCACCATCCCAAAGGCATGCTACTGGTCAGCAGTAAAACTAGAATTTGAACTCAGGCTAAGTGCTATGTGAGACCTGTCCTGTGTGATAAAGGTGGACACAGGTCTGCAGGAATTGGATGCTGGGAGGTCGCTGGGGAAGATATGTGAGAATGTAGACTGCACTTTATAGTAGCTGAGTGACTGAGTATATGACATGAAGTGGAGGCAGCAGTTTTTGGGTTGGAGAGACAGGGGGACTATGGAGAGTGATACTAAGATGATGTAAAATTAAACAAAAAAAAAAAAGACAAGGGAAGGGGCCAGAAGAAAGCGCAATGATGAAGATAAAACTGTGAATCCAATAATTTATGGAGCAAAGTCTACGAATAAGTTCGAAGAGTTGGAATTATGAATTAGCCTTGAAGGGGAAGACTCTGCTTTTATAGAAAAATAAGTGAGGACCATAGAAGCAAGTTGTCAATCCCAGGTTTTAAAGCCAATTAAATAGTAGCTTGGGGACAAGAGTCCAAGTTTTCTGATTGCCAAGATAAGCTCTTTCCACTAGGCCATCCACCCACTCTTGCTGAATCATCATCTGTTGGTTACTAATCCCCAATCCAAAGGAGTTATTATAGTTAATGAATAAATACAGTGTAGCAAAACCCAGTGTAAATGCACAGCTCTACAGAAGCACTAAGGGCATCTTGACCTTTGAGTTTCCTTCACAGTTCCCTCCCCCTGAAGTTCTTCAGCACAGAGCATGCACTTTCCTTAACTATACACGGCCTTCCAGTTATTGCAGATTCCTCTGTTGACGCCAAGCAGGGACTCAGGTGGAGAGAACTGTCATCCTCAGGGAATTTCTGGCTGAATTAGGTTCCACTAAGCCTTGAAATCAAAATGCTTCCTGGTAGGTAAACAGAGTACAGATGGGAAATCAAACCAGCGTGTGACTGGGCATGATTTACAGCAACTATTATTGATATGACAGATCCTAGCAGGCAGCCTCATGAGGGCCTGGATTTCAGCTGCAATGCAAGTAGGTGAAATGAATAATTGTGTTTTTGACTTTTGAATTTCCCGTCCCTTGACAGTGGTTATTGCAGCCATAATTTTGGCCATGTATATTCTAGAGAGGTTTTTGATGAAAAATCTAGGTTTTAGGGGAGGAGACAAGCAATATTCTATGTATCATCTACGTATTTATTTTATGGTGATGAATGCTTTTTACATAATATGAAATATTATAAATTTTTAACTTCAGAGGAATTACAACAGTCTGCTTCTAACACTTATATTATCTTGGGCAAACATTTAAATTCTTGATTAATGTTTAACTACATGAAGTATACTCAGTTCAAGTAAAGGATCAGTATCAGGATTCCAGCAGAGTTGTCTTGGTGATTAGAATTCAGGCTCCAAAGAGAAACCCCGAGGAGCTGTATATTGGATATAACAGAGAGGGAGCTGTACGTGACCGGTAGAGAATGTGGACTGGATATAAAATCTTCATCTTCTCTTATCTTATTACAGAAATTTGGATGGAGCAACAGCATGCATCTCGAAGGGAGGTGGAGCCCAGAGCTGATTTCACGGGCAATCACACCATTTTGGAAGGTACTAGATTCAAAAGAGCCATTTTCAAAGGACAATACTGTAGAAGTTTTGGGTGCTGCGAAGACAGAGATGATGGCTGTGTTACTCATTTCTATGAGGTGAATGCCCTGTGTTACTGTGATAAATTCTGTGAAAGGCAGAATTCTGATTGCTGTCCTGATTACCAGTCATTTTGCCGTGAAGAAAAAGAACAGCCTCCTTACGCTGAGCCTTGGTATCCAGAAGGTAGGCTCTGAGAGAGTGTTTCAGCATTATGATGTACTAGCTCATAACAAGATCTGACAAATTGTCTCTTTCCCTCCTTCTGCCCTCCTCTCTTCCTCCCTCCCTCCCATCCTTCTTTAAGGAAAATTGAATATTGGGATCACAAGAGTAAATGTCTTTGGGTTGTTAGAGTGTTTTGGCTCAGATGGAGTATGAGTCATACTACACCGTCAGGAAAGTTCTGGTGTGACAGTCGCGAATGTTGCTCTGAATGCTCTTTTGAAATACAACCAACTTATATAAAAGTTACTGGAAACATTTTGTCTTTTGTTGTAAAAATGTATTGACGACAGGACCCTCAAGCTTTCTTGAATGTAGCCTCTGAGAGAATCTCATGAAAGTCACATGACCATCTGCAGATTCATGCAATATTTTACTTACTATCTTATGGGATTAACGGACCTCCTAGCATTGGAATCTATGGTTTTGCAAAGCCACTAAAACCGGTACAGATGCCAAATAAAGTTAGCCACCCACACTGCCTAATACCAAACAGATTCTTCATTTGTATTTTTCTTTGGTTTTGTTTTGCCAATCTGGGATTTTTAAACTATTAAAAAGAAAGGAGGCCTTCATATAAAGTAACTGTAAAAGTCTAAGATTGAGTGGATAAATACAAACAAGTCATAAAGAGAATGATGGTATTTACTATATTGGTATAATTATAAGACAATGACTACAGATTTTGAATTATCAACATATTCAAGGTTTTCAACAAACACTAAACTCTGTTGTTACAGTTATATGAGGCCTTATTTCTCTGTCACCCATCAGATCAAATCTCCTCAGCAGGAATGTGGTTTGATCAGAGCTTTGTCATGCCACGGTAAATGGGTATACTGACCAGAAATTACAGTTAGGACAAAATTTAATGTAAACTAGAATTTGGTATTCTTCCAAAGCAACATCTTGTTTCAAAATCTAGATGCTATTGCCTTCATTCTCAATGTCATCTAATTTCTAAAAATTGAGAATACATGTAATGTATTAACATCAATACATACAATGTATTACATACATATACATATAATGTTAAAATACATATAATGTTAAAATTTCCACAGAATTGTTATTCATCTCAAGCCTTTGCCTTTATCAATAAACAGCTCAGCAAACATTTATTTAACCCTAAAAACTGGCAGATACTCTACTAGGAATGAGAGATTTAGATGTACATAAAAAATTATTCATTGAGCCCTGGTTTATATGGCTCAGTGGGTTGAGCACTGGCCTGAGAACCAAGGGGTCATTGGTTCAATTCCCAGGCCAGGCACATGCCTGGGTTGTGGACCAGGCCCCCAGTAGGGGTTGTGTGAGAGGCAACCACACATTGATGTTTCTTTCCCTCTCTTTCTCCCTCCCTTCCACTCTGTCTAAAAATAAATAAATCTTTAAAAAATTATTCATTGAATGTCTCCACTGTGCCAAGTGTAATGCTTAGTTCTGAGGTGACCATGGGTAAGAAACAAGGCAAGATCTTATTCTCATTGAAGTGATAGTCAAGTTGGGTGATGTGTGTGTCAGATATTGAACAAATTCACTGTACAGCTTCAAACAGGGATAACTTCTCTGAAGGGAGCACTTAAGGTGCTGTGAGAAAGTATATCAGAATATACCATTAATGTATAAAATAATGTATACATTAATGCAAACAGGTCTGTTTTGAGCATATTTGCTAATAATCTTCTTTTATGAATAAATATTACATTTAATGCTTTTTAAAAATCTTGAATAGATGAGTAACTTCAAATATAAAATAGAGTATAAAATAAAATACACATTTAACCTGTAGGGGAGGGCAGCAAACGAGGACATTTAAACTGAGACTCGTGGAGGGAGGAGAAGGGATCTGACCTGAAGATCTGAGGGCTATTTCAGATCTGAGCCTGAGGAGCTTGGTCTGGGACTAAAAGGAGACCACCCTTTCTGGATGGTAATGATTATTGGAAGCCGGGGGCACCATGAAATGAGGCTTGAGAGGTGAATAGAGGTCGGATTGTGATAGGATTTATAGGCCACATTAAGGATTGAAGAATTCTGTCATGAGAACCCATGGAAAGATGTTAAGTAGGAAAAGGTTTGGCTTCACAGGTGCTAAGTCTAAACACTATGTATAAGCTGCAGTGCTTTGCATATGCTAAAATGTATCTGAGCTTTTCTTTTTTGAGACACATAGAAAGTAATTACTACTTCTTCAATGTGCATTTTTGCTCGAGGGCTAGAATTTTGCTAAGACTTTAATTTAGGATCATGTTTTAGGCAGAATTTATGTTGTAGTTTTTATGCAATTCATTATGGAGGGAAGCAATTAATCATTTTTATACAGTAGTGAAAAGTTCACATTAAACTATAATTGCTTTCATGAAGGTAATTTTTTCTTTTGTTTTATCTTGCTTACAGAATAGCTGATTGAAAGAAAATACTCCTACACAATATTGAAAAATTTTGCAAAATTAGTTAATATAAAAACAATGGTATATTACTTACACTTTTTTTGCATGTATACAGTCAATTTCCTCTGAGATGTGTTGTTAATTCACTGAACTATTAAATAATATTTTCAGTTATCTCATAGACGGTATTGTCTAGTTCTTTGTACTGCAACCATCTTAGGAGCTCCTCTAAACCAGTGAATTAAAACTATGAACATTGTTTTGAGAATTAAAAACATCACATCCCTTTTGTGTAAACTGGAAGTTGCCAAAGGTCTTCCTTCTATGTTTTTTCCCTCATCTCTGATGGTAACTCCCAATAATTGGAGGATTTCAAATGTCAAATACAGAAAACAAGTGATAGAGTTTGAAATAGAACCAGAGTGGATTTCCCAGGCAGAATCTTTTGGTGTAGGAGATCTGAAGAGTCTAGTATACCATCTGTTGTGAATAGACTGAAGCTAATTTGATTATGCACAACGCACGTTCACATTGGTAAAAAAAACATATGGGAGCCACCGATGCATTTGAATTGGATAAGGGTTATTTACTCCTTCACAACCTTTTAGCCACGCTATAATGAAAACAAGTCACACTCAAACTCTGCCATAAATACTGATAGTTACAAAAACATATATTGGTAGGGAGACATTAATCAATTCATACAACCTCTGTAAGCGTCATATATCTACTTTGCATGAAAAAATGTATTGGAGGGACATGTGATAATATTACAGAGGTAGGACTTTTTTTTCATTACAGTGGGTATCAGGGAATGAGAAATCCTCCTACCAGTGGCTGGGCACAGGACCTTTCAGAGATCAATTCTAGGGCACCAGGTATAAGAGTAACAGCTTCGTACCTTAGAGATACATATAAACTATGAGGTATAAGAGTAGAATGTAACTTAAACTAGTTTATCTAATCTATATTTATTGAATACTATTAATTTAACCAATAAGAGCTGATCATTTACATCCATTATGCTGATTAACAAGCCACTAGCTTTAGCAATGGAAGCCCATTTCTGACATTCATTATACCCACATTCTAGTATTCATCAAAAGATGGACAATGGAGTCACTTGTAGCAGCTGCCCTGGAATCTGGCCTTTCTGAGCGATCACTGCTGAGATGCAGGAATCCTGATTAGAGCAAGTAACTGCCTTCCCTAAAGTGAAGTTTAGACCAGCACAGAGAATATAATACATTATGCTAAAGTATTTTAAAATAAATTACAAGCACCTTATCTTTTCTCACATCAGTAGACCAACTCTTTCACTCTCTAAATATTTTGTATCAGTGGCTGTTAAAGTTGCAAACTCCATTATTTTCAATAGTCGTTACCTTTTTTTGGTGTTGCTGTTGAGATGCTATACATGTAACCATCAATTAATTCACTCTGAGGTGCTTCATACATATTTCACTGTGAATATAAAGCCCCCTGGAGTTGTCTTATCTCTCTGTCATCATAATTTTTCACCTACTTCCATCTGGGTTACTGCTTACCTTGAGTCAATTCCTCCTCTTGACCTTTGAATCCCAAACTCTAGTGTTTTCAAGATCTTTACCCTTACAATGATCTCTTTCCCTTCTTCCCCCTCCCTTCCACTCCTCTATATTTCTCCTTCCTGTCTTCCTCTTTCTCCTAAAGCATCATTTGCTCCAATCCTTTCTGATCAAATATTAATTTACAAAATATGTATTTGTAGCTCCCAACTTTGAAAAAGCTCCCTTAATTCCATGTCCTGAACCAGCTACTATCCCATTTCCTTCTTTCTTTTAATGGCAAAATAGCTGAACATTTTGCTTCCTGACTACTAAGTCTCTTATCAACATATCCTATAAGATGTCATTTCTTGCTACTCAATGAAATCTCTCTTGATGGGGTTATTAACCACTTTCATGTTACTAAATGCAATATTCACATGCCTGGTCTCTCTCTCTCTCTCTTTTTTATTTTTATTTTTTTGCCTCCCTGCACTACTCTCCGTGGTTGATGACTTATGCTTGTATGAAATCCTTTGTTCTCTTGCTTTCCAAGATTCTGCCCTCTCCTGAATTTGCTACTTCCTCTCAGGCCATTCCTTCCCAGTTTTCTTTCTGAATGTCTTTTGGCTGGAGTGTTTTAAACTTGGTTCTGGATCTCTTTCTCTTACCTATATACAACCTTTCAAATGGACTCTTATTTCATCTTAAGGCTTTAAAAATATGTATGTTGCTATCTCTCAAACTCATGCTTCAGTCTTGACTTAACTCTGGATTTTTATCCTCCAAAAACATTTCTAACCTAAAATAGGCAAAGCAGAACTCTTGATTTCTTGTCGCAAGCCTGTTCCTTATTTCAGTAACAGATTCACCATCCTTGTATTGCTAAAGTAAAACTCCTGGTGAGACATCCTTGATTCCTCTATTTCTTCATTTTTGAAACTCAATCCATGTCCCATTGCTTTACCTCCCAATTATGCCCGCTTACTTCTCTCCATCCTACTTTTGTGCAAATCCTTCAGGTTCTGGGAACCTCACCCCACCAGCACAAAAGGAGCAATGTGAGCAGAGGCATTTTTGGGTAAGGCCTTAGAAGTCACTGTAAAGTATTGGGTTTTATTCTAGATTTGATGGAATCCGGGTCAGGGAAGAGACAGTCTTTTTCCCTTAGGACTTTATGATTTCTGTTCTCTTTATCTACATAACTGATGTGATGTACGAGCAAGATCCATGGGGGATAATTAAAAATCAGCTTTGATTTTACCACTCACCCTCCCCTTAAACTAATCAGAGAAGTGCTGCCCTTGACTTTGAATTAACATAAATCATTACATGAATTTTCTGTTGCTCCTAGATAATAAAAAGTTTTCAGGTCTCTTTAAGTCACAAACATAGTGTACATTCATCAATTAAAAGTGTGTAATTCTGGGTAGTAATTATAACTTTGAACTTGATTGAAAGTTGAATCTTTCCTCTCCTCTTTGCCATGTCATGAAATTGGTGGTCCAAGAGAGAAGTGGTTTCCTTCCCTTTTTCCATGATTATGAAATGTCAAAAATCCATGGGAAAGAGGTGAATAGATGCAACTGCATAGAGATTTTAGATTCATTCATTAAGAAAAATATTGAGCTGTGAAAACATAATACATGCTAAAGGAGGCTAGTTATGAAAAGTTTCCTACAAAACAGTTTTTTGAAAAATTGAAGGATAGGTAATTGTATAAGAGGCTTTTGTGATATTGTGGCTGGTAGTTACACCACATCCCTTGGAACATTTTCTAAACATATAGATTTTCCTCTAAGACTGAATGACTGAAAAGTTAGAATTCATTTTGTTTAATTAGGGTTCATTGATGTGATCTATCAATTATATCTTTCAAAAAAGTTTTTACATGACAAAGTAGTAGGTTTTGCTACTTTGCTAATTGGGCATGATTTTTAAATCCATATAAATTATTTTCTTAGAAGGGGTTTAATGTATAAGCAGGGTACTATTTTCACAGTATCTTACTGATGGTTTTTATATGGTGATAATTCACCATGGTTAGGGTTAGGGTTATGGTAAGAGTTAGGGTTAGGGTTAGAGTTAGGGCTAGGGCTAGGGCTAGGGCTAGGGTTAGGGCTAGGGTTAGGGCTAGGGTTAGGGCTAGGGCTAGGGCTAGGGTTAGGGTTAATAGCTGAAAAAATTAGATTTGGAACACAAATACAAGCAATATTATTGATCACATGAATTTTCTCCTGATCCAAATCTTGAAGAAAAATAGAATTCAATGAAATGGTTTCATATTTGGTGTAGTCATATGCAATTAATCACATTCACTTATGACACTTGATTATTTGTTTTAAAATGAGAAATGATGTGAGTTTATTTAAACTTTGAGTGCTTAACTATTAAAACACAGTTATTTTTTTTTGTGTGTGGTTAGTGGTAATTTCTTAGTAATCTAGTTTTCTTGCTTTACAGATCCTCTCTGTTGGAATCTAATACAGATTTCTTTAGATAAAAGCTCATGAAATAAGCACAGAAGAATTTGATATATAAACTTTGACACAAACCAGATGTGAACTTCCATCAAATTGGCATCACATATTTTTGCATAATTGAAAAACTAAACACAATTTTAGATTACTTATTGTGTTAATGAACTTTATTGCTCAATTTAGAATTTTCATTTGTTTACATGTTATATTGGCAGGTTGCCTCAGAGGGGGTCAACATTATAAAGAAGGATCAGCAATTAAAGAAAACTGTAACTCCTGGTAATACATTTTTTAATTTTTATTCATTTATTTTTTAATTATACTTTATTGATCATGCTATTACAGTTGTCCTGACTTTTCCCCCTTTATCCCCCTCTACCAGCACCCCCACTCCCTCAGGCAATCCCCCCACCCTTGTTCATGTTCATGGGTCATGCATATGAGTTCTTTGGCTACTCCCTTTCCTATATGGTACTTTATATTCCCATGGCTATTCTGTAACTATTGATTTATAATTCTTAATCCCCTCACCTCTTCACCCATTCTCCCACACCCACCCTCCCATCTCTGTATTTTTAAATCTTGGCCTTTTAATTATGATGTGTCTAGGAGTGTGCCTCTTTTTGTCCATCTTATTTTAGGCTCTCTGTGCTTCCTAGAGTTGCATGTTATTTCCTTCACCAAATTATGGAAATTTCCTCTCATTTTTTCAAATAGATTTCCAATGTTTTGTTCTTTCTCTTCTGTAACCCCTATGATTGCTTAAGGTTGTCCCACAGGCTGCTTATACTATCCTCATTATTTTGGATTCTCTTTTCTTCTTCTTGTTCTGATTGGTTGTTTTTCGCTTCCTTATGTTCCAAATCATTGATTTGAATCTCAGCTTCATCTGCTGTACTGTTGTTTCCCTGTAGATTGTTCTTTATTTCAATTAGTGTGTCCTTTGTTTCCGACTGGATCTATTGATGCTGTTAAAGTCCCCACTGAGTTCCTTGAGCACCCTTATAACCAGTTTTGAACTCTGCATCTGACAGATTGTTCACCTCCATTTTGTTTAGCTCTTTTTCTGGAGTTTTGATCTGTCCTTTCATTTGGGCCATGTTTCTTTGTCTCCTCATTTGGCAGCCTCCCTGTGTTTGTTTCTATGTTTTAGGTAGAGCTGCTTTGACTCTGTATTTTGATAGTGTTGCCTAATGTAGTAGGGTCCTGTAGGGTCCAGTGGCACAGCCTCCCCTTGCACCCAAGCTGGGTACTTCCAAGCTGGGTACACGCTTTGTGTGGGCTGAGTACACCCTGCTATTATAGTTGAGCCTCGATTGCTGTTTATAGATCAATGAGAGGGCTTTATGCAGGTCAGTCAGCTGCAAGGATTGGCTGTGACCACTTACAACCAACCTCCGCCTTCCATGGAGGATCAGCTGTGCAGGGGCAGGGTGGTGGTGCTCGGACATGATCTATAGCTGTCCACTTGGTACAATGGCTCTGGGACTTCCCTGGTGGTGCAGGACAAGGTCAGCCCCACCATGTTTTGCCTGGGGGCCACCCTGCCTGAACTATAAAACAATCTGAGATGGCTGCTACTTGCGCTGGGCTTGGGGATTTCCAGGCAAAGCCAAACTATGAAACTAGGCTGCTAGTTCCTGGCCTGAGCCTCACTGAGGCCAGCTGATGCTTGTTAGAGGGGATTTAGGAAGTTGTGAAGCACCAGCCCAAACCCTTCATATGGACAAGCAGCTTCAGTGGGCTCATAAGTTGGGAAGGGCAGAGTCTCTGGGGATCTATCTCTAAGGCAGGCCAAAGAGTGTTAGCAAGGTTGATGGAATTTAGATACAGAACTAGTCTGCCAGCTCTGGGCGGGGGGCGGCGGGGGAGGCCCAGAAAAGGGATAATGGCCTCTGCTCGCCCAGGTGCCAGATACTTTATCCTCTCCCACTATGCCACTGGTGCTCCTCAAGCTGCCACCCCTGTGCCAGAGCATGGAGGGAATGAGTCTGAGCAGGTGAGTCCGAGGGTGGGTTCTTTAAGAGGAAGTGTTTGGAGCTCCAGAAGTTTCTTCCACTGACTAAATCCCCACTGGTTTTTGCAGCCAGAAGTTGTGGAGACTTATCTTCCTGGCACTTCCAGGGCTGGGGGCCTGCTGTGGGTCTGGGACTCCTGGGTCTTGAGATATCCCTCCTGAATTTCTATCCACCACACACGAATGTGGGAGCAGCCCATCCTGTGTCTTCATCCCACCTACTGGTCTGGATGGACGTGGTTTCTTTAATTCCATAGTTGTCAGACTTCCATTCAACTCTATTTCTATCAGTTCTGAGCAATGGTTGTTCTATATCTTAGTTGTAATTTTGTTTTGGTTGTGCAAAGTGTTGAGCCATGTCTGCCTACACTGCCATCTCCACGGTAGTGAATTTAAGTGGCACTGAACTGAATCCTACTGTTCTTATGTGTTTTCTTCAAATAAAAGAAACATCTGTGCAACAATGCATATATTTAAATAGAGACAGAATCATAAGTCATAATATATTATAAACATATTTAATCTTAATGAATGTTAAAAAGCTAATCATATATATGTAATTGACTTTAGAGAGAGAGAAAGGGAGAGAGAGAGCTGAGAAACATTGTTTCCTGTACATGCTCTGACTCAGACCTGCAACCTTTTGGTGTACAGGACGATGCTCCAACTGACTGAGCCACCCAGCCAGAGCTCATGAATATATTTTTTATTGCTTGAATTTGATGTTCATCAGACAGCAGGCCTGCACTAAATATACCTCTTAATTATAAACACTCTGATATACTATGAACACAGTAACTATCTAAAAACAGTCTACCTTAACAGGATTATCCTGTAGAAAGTTTGCAATTACAAATACATTGAATCTACTGTTTAAATTGATATGTGTTTTTAAACTTCAGTGAATGTGTGGTCACTTTATATATTAATTTCCTGGAGTGCAAGGTAAGAGCCAATTGAGTGGGAGCTAATGCATGTGCTATAATTTTTTTTTTGCCAAAAATCAAATAGGCATATGGCTAACATGAATCCAAGTACATTTTATGCCTTAGCAATGTGCTCTGGTTACTAATTTTGTAAATCTACTCCACTAAGGCCGGGCCACTTTTGTAATTTTTTATATTTTTTCTAGCACATGTTCAGGACAGCAATGGAAGTGTACTCAGCATGTATGTCTTGTTGAACCAGAATTAATTGAATTTATCAATAAAGGAGATTACGGGTGAGTGAAATCTTGCTTTATAGGCTTTTTGGCACTCCCAGTTACTACTCCTCAGGTTTCAAACAGTGTATCTTCTCTCGTTTACTTCTAAAAATAGTCATTATTTGAAAGGGTGAGAAAGAAATAGGAAGGTAGGTAGAAAGGTGTGTAAAATTGGGACACACAGAGATGAGTATTAAGTAGTTAAAATGCACAAAGAAGAAGCATAGGGCATGAACTTAAATTGTCTAGAAAGGAGCAGTGTTGTGGTGTGGGCAAGGAGTATACAAAGAGCTTTAGTTTGGGTAAGTATTCAGGAAAAATCAGAAGATAGGCATAATTGATTGATTCCTGCCAATCACGTGTTCAGTTCTCCCGGCTACAGTCTAGCCTATGGGGGCAGTATTATATTTTGATGTTGCCCCAAATAACCAACCTATCTAGACAATTTCACTGAGAGGCTGATATCTACTCAATTTCACTTACAATTGAGTTGAAAGATTGCTTAAACAATTTTCCTTTGCTAATAAACTAAAGATAGGGCTGATTGACACTTAAACATAGGAAATAACTGATGCTGTTTGAAAGATTAAGAAATTAGGTGGCTTCTCCACTTACAAAGAAAAAATTAAGATGTAGGTGCTAGCTAACACTGGTGTTTTTTAGTGCATTGAAAGAAAGAGGGATAGGCTGGTTGGTGTCTGTCTCAGAATTTCTCCATGGCCATTGATCAAAACTCTGTATACCCCTGATAACAGTTTACACATTTTAGGATACGATTTCATATAAGACAATTTATTGTCAAGCAAGCCTAAAAAGAAAAGTGACCCTGAAATATACTTTTTTCAATATTTTATTCATTGATTTTTAGAGAGAGAGAGACATCAATTTGTTGTTCTACTTATTTATGCATTTATTAGTTGCTTCCTGTATGTGCTCTGACTGGGAGAATGCTCTAACTGAACTACCCAGCTAGGATCAAAATGTATTTTTAAAAATTAGAAACATCATTTCCCTCTACACATAAAATACATGTTTCCCAGCACAACAGAGCCATTATTTCAATGTACCCAAAATACTTTCTTGGGAGACACAAAATATGAAAAGTCACATTTGTTGACATTGATCATTTTAAACCATTCTCAATTCCCCTGTGTGTGTGTGTGTGTATACATGCATTTAGTCAATACTTTAGGTGATAATATATTTTAAGTGTTTCTAGGGAAGGATCATTATAGTTTTCTGTGGCTAAGTGATACTCAGATCATTAAAAGAACATAAGAGTATGTGTCATCCCGAGACATACTCTGAATCAGGTTCCTATAAGCACACACTTCCAAGAAGCCATAGTAAGTATGCCACCTTTCAACAGACTCATGAAGAACCACAGTCTAAAGCAATGTGGAAAGAAAATACGTGTAACAGTGCAAAAGCTGCTGGGAACACTGCCTTCTTTGGAAGGAAGAATTTTCTTTTCATCGTTTGTTTATTGACAGAATACTCTAGGACTATTTAAGTGGCCTGGACTTTGTCTTTTAGAAGCAAACTTAGATGACTTTAAAAGAATAAAAAGTGAAGTGTAATTGGAGCCAAAGGAAGTGTACATGGACCAAAGGAAAAAAGTTAGGTAAAAGACACAAGGCATGAAGAAAAGCAGTGAAACTCCAATTAATTATGGGGAGAGCGGCAAAAAGAGAAGGAAATGCTTCAATGTAAAAGAAAGTTCTAATTCTCAGATATTTTCTGTTCCTTATGTTCAAATTGTTTTCATATGTAAAGCAGAATTATGTATCATTCATTATTGATTAAATGCTTTAAAATAACAGCCTACATATGCATATGTACAACCTTTGATTAAAAAATTTATTTGTTGTATCTCAGGAGTATATTAGATCCTAGCCATTATTCATTCTGCATAACCTACTTCAGTGCTTATTCCCTATATTATTTCCTATATTATTCCCTATATTATTTTTAAAGCAATCAATTAGTAAAAACAAAATGTCTTTCTTTTGTGGCACTGCTAAGGATACAAATAAATAATTTTTATCTTAAAGGAATTAACAACATGTCATACTTTATAGAAGGACTTTAATGATAAGGCAGCATACATTGAATAAGTGCCAAATTAGTGGCTCAAGTAATAATCAGCATGTTAGTGGAACAAAAGGTTATAGATAACTGTTCCAGTTGTCTGATGCTGCAACAGCTTGCCAACTAAACAAACAAATAAAAAATACTCCAGAATTTAGCAGCTTAAAACCACAAGCTTTTCGTTGGTTCACATCAGCAATTTGGGTGGACTCAGCTAAGTCCTCCTGGGGTGACTCATGTATCTCCAGACATCCGGAACCCTGGCTGGGGCCGAGTTGTCTAAGATGGCCTCACCCTCAAGTCTGGTGGCTGGTGCTGACTGTTGGTGGGCCCATGTGCCTGACGTAGGCTGGCCTTAGCTTCTTTACGTGGCAGCCCTCCAATAAGGTACGAGTGGAGGCTGCAAAGGGCTCTCTTGAGGCCTAAGCTTGAAATTTGCCAAGAATTGATTTTGCTTTTTACTAGACAAAAAAGTCACTAGACCAGCCCACAGTCAAAGGTTAGGGAAATAGGCTCTACCCCTTGATGCAAAGAGCTGCAGAAATTTTGTGGCAATGTTAAATATATTACACATCTAAACTTGGTTTTTCTCATAAACTCGAAATCTAGTCTGTTGGATAAATTGGCCTGGATTTTTTAAACTGGTTTTTCAGAGTCAGCATACCCCAAACTGAAAGGATTAACCTCTGATCTCTCCTTGTATCCCCCTCCACCTTGTCAACCAACCCAGGAAATTGGAAATTAGCTTTGTGACCCTGTGCATACATACACATACACACATGTGAACACACCCCAACACACACACAACCTTTCCAGGTTATTTATAAACAGTGCCTACCTTCACTGTGTGCAGTAAACTCAAATATGCACTATTATTTTTCTTATATTCTATTTTATTTTTTTAAATACTGACTCCTGCTCACTAAAATTAGTGATTAATTAAATGATCAACAAACCTGAATGTTTAGAAACTACTAGTATAGGGCGCCAAAGACATACTTTACTGATATTATGATTTTTGCCTAAGGCTGGTCCTGTTAGTCTTCTAAATAATGCTGTAATACCTGATATAGTCAGAGGACTTCTCATTGAAACTGCTTGAGTGATAGAGATTGCACTTTAAAATTGTGGATTGAAGGTGCTTAAGACTTTATGAACTAACGGATCTTTAAAAAGGACATTAACTTGCTAAGTGTATTATTGAGAATTGAGTTTCATCTTCAGTCAGTCATACTAACCTATCACATTATAAACATTTTGGTAATAAATACAACAAAATAAAGTTTAGATTTAGATTCTGAAAATATATTGCCCTCTATTTGTAGCTAATTCAACAAAGCAACGATTAAATTACTTTCATCTTTCTCACTTTTCACCTCTTAACATTAGTTTTGTTGCCTTCAAATTTCAGTATTAGAATTTGAAAACAAACCTCATTTTTCTATATAAGGGAACATAATATGTCTCTAGAAAAATACACACATTTTTAAATCTATTCTCACACCAAATGAATTTATGTTGTGAATATTAATTACTAATAACAAATGTTATTACTTAACACAAGTTAACTCAACATGATAGACTATTTCAATATTGAAGTAAAATATTTAAATAAAATTTCATTAAATTAAATAATATAATCTTTTAAAGAATACCTATTTTCTCAATTTTTTATAGATACTTCTTTTTATGTGGTCGAGTTCTTTTCAAATCTAAATTATAAGTGATACAGATTACCTTATTTAATCTATATGTATGTTTCTGTACATTCAAGCTTCTATCTAAAATTTATTTAAGGACATTTAAAGAAAACTGCATACTTAATCACTTTACAGTTTGTAAAGATTTTATATTTTTTAATTTAGCATGTATTGGTATAGTGTTAGTTTCCTCATGTGAGTCATGAAAGTAATTGGAATAGACCTCATCAGGGAAGAGCGTCTCATGTGCTTCACTGTTACAGTAATTAATAATGCACCACTAATTTAAAAAATATCTAGCTTATAGTACTAGTTCCAATTTTGTGAGATTTGCTTCTGTACAATTCCAAAAATATAAATGAACATGTATTTATAAAAGTGTTATTACCCAGTCTATACATATTTCTCGCTTTCATTTGTAAGGCAGATGGACAGCTCAGAACTACAGTCAATTCTGGGGAATGACTTTGGAAGAAGGTTTCAAATACCGTCTTGGCACCTTGCCACCCAGCTCCACACTCCTGAGCATGAACGAAATGACTGTAAGCATTTTCTCTCTCTGACTTACGTACATGCGTGTGTGTTGGTATGCTTGTAAATGCATTTAAAGCAATTTTAAATAACAAAAATGAGTTTTGAGCTTTCAGAGTTATAATTTTATCATATAAATAAAAAACCTTCCACAAAATGTTTGTTATAGCCCTCAGAATTTCATTAAGAGGTTTAAAGTTTACTAATATCACTGAGATATACCCTCCTGTCTTCAACAATTGTGTATTCATTTACATTGCTAATGATTTCATAGAAATTTGTGTTTCTGATTGTTGGTTGTTCAGTGACCCAGTGATTAAGAAAGGCACTAGTTATCATTATTTTTTAATAAACATTGTTATTTTTGTAAATTAGTCACTTGAACTATCCATTATCACGTAAGGATAAAATAAATGCCAGTAACTGTAGATGTATATGCTATGATGATTAATAAAGGTTTATCCTAAAAAATCCTCAACATTTTGGCCTGGGCAGGTGGCTTGGTTGGTTGGAGTGTCATACCATACACCAAAAGGCTGAGGGTTTGCTTCTGGTTAGGGCACATACCTAGGTTGTGGGTTCAATCCCCAGTGAGGGTGCTTACAGGAGGAAACTGATCAATGTTTCCATCTCGTATAGAAAGACAGAAGAGAGACAAATCTCTTCCTCTTCCCTCTCTAAAAATTAACCAACATATCCTTGAGTGATAAATTAAAATAATTTTTAAAATCCTCAATGTTCTTATTGAAAGAACATCTTCAAAGTTTTCCTGATGTCATGGCAAACTCCTTTGGGAGATTTCCGCATTTGCTAACACTCTTATGCTTTGTATATTGTGCTGGTTTTCCCTTTCATTACTAAGAGGTGTTATCATCTGATAATAGGCATCTTGCATAACTAAGCTTCTGCCTGTATAATTATCACAGACTCCTAACTCCCACAGCTGCGTTTTACCACCTTCAAGATGTGTGATGTCTCTCAGGCACACACGCTTTGCAGTTGAGTTGTCCATTGTATTTAAGGCCCTTTAACAAATGGCCAGGGTAGAGCTGGGCTCCCAGGATGCTGCAGTGCAACCTCTTAACTCTGCAATAAAGATACCAGCTCCTGGCTGTCTGGAAGCTCTAAGCATCTCAGAGCAAACTGGGATGTTGTTGGATAAATTGTAAGTCCATGGGTTTCTCATTAAACCTTTAATGTGCTTCACTTTGGAGAGATGTAATTCCCTGAGTCATTATTCCAATTCAAATTCCACTAGTAGGGCCTTCTAAATTATAACTAGTATTAGAAAAGCTAGTAACAGCTGCCATATATTGAGTAGGTGTGTGTTAAGCACTCTTATAAGCACTTTTACACATCATCTCATCTAATTGCCACAGCAACTTGATGTAGAGGTGCTATAATTATCTACACTTTAAAGAAAAGAAAATTGAGATTGAGAGTGGTTAAGTCTCACTGAGATCGAGAGAAGTGAAAAGCCACCACAGAATTACTTAATTTATAGAGCTAAGACATCTTAAAAGATCTGCCCCCAATATAGTCCCCAGAGTTCCAGCGGAATCAATTAGCTTTCACCCGTTGAAGTGCAAAATAGCAAAAAGCCTTTTGAAATCTTCAATCCAGAGCTAACTGAATGAAATGATCAGCTTAGATGTATTTTTGGAGCTTTCCTCTAATCAGTAAGATATAAAATTTTTACAGGTGTGGCTCAGATTCATGAGTTTTAGTGACCTAACTGTGTCATCCATTTTAAGTTATTTTTTTCCCTGGCTGTTTCCTTTTTTTCTTTTTGTCCTCATCTGAAAAAAAAAAAAGAGGCAAAATCCTTTCAGAAAAGAAAATTTCATATCTGTATAAGAACTGCTCTTGATTTTATTGAAGCCCCCAGTAAGCCACATACTTGGTGTCTATATACACTTTAAGTGTTAATTTTTGCAACTTGGAATATTTTATATTCTAGAGAAAATGAGATACATTTCTTCCCCAAGTTGCCATTCACCTTAGCATAGAAAACTAAATTTAATTCTAAATCATCATTGGCTGCTGGGATTTGTTTGTGTAAAAGTCTCTGGGGTGATATTTAAGTGAAAAAATCTTAATGATTAGTAGTTTGGGAGAATTTAAATTACCTAATGCTATGAATTACTGTAATACAGTGACATAATAATTCCAGGAAAGCAGTAGGGAAAATTGGGGTGATCTGTAAGAGTTGCATTTCCCACTGATGATATAAGGCCAGGAACTAGCTTCTTATTCCTGGGGCACAGTAACTTGAGGACTGAGGGCTTTTCAAAAGTTTCTAAGTGTTGGCATTATCCTAATATCTGGTTAGATGATAAGAAAATCAGAAATATAACAAGTACTTCTGAGGAAGAACACGAAGTTAATATGAACTGAGGTACAGTGGGAACTACAGGAAGAGCTAAAAGAGCCTGGTGACTACATAGAAAATATCCCCAATACATCAAATTGCCACTGAGTAAATTGAAAATTAATTATTTTTGTATGTTTCTAGATAACTGCCACATGATTTCCCCCCAATTTTTTATGCCATTTTCAACATGGGATGATCTGTGTGTACAGTTGTGTTAGGCAGTTGACGACACTGGTAATGATTTTGCTGGGAAACTGCAAAACGTCTTCCTTTCCTTGACCACATTATGTAGACGCAGGTAGGGTTTCATGAAACTCTGTATCCTGGGTGGGAAAGATAAGGCATGAGTCACCCCTAGTTCCCGTGGAAGGTCTTCTCTTCCCTGCCTGGATTCCTGGCTTCGTTCCTCGGCTTATGTCACCATTTCCAGAATCTATCTGCTGAGGATGAGTAAGTTGGAGGAATATCAGTAAGGGTTGTACACAGAGTTCCACAATCCTATAAATCTGAAAAGTCTGTTTGAGCTATATGATTTAGTTTAATGATTTTTTTTGGTAGAGTGTGAATAATAACGAGAATTGGAAACATGTTGATTGTAGCATTTCAGAAACGGGTAGTTTAAGGGTTTTGGAAAGTCTTTCCCCGATGGAATCCGAAATGAGGGCAGACGAAAGGAAGCATAAACTCAATGTTTTCTCTGGGTATAAGCAAAGTAGATAAAAGAAAGCGAAAAAGGGAAAGAAAGAAGCCTGAGAGGGATGCTGTTTAGACCGCGTAGCTTCTCACTGTGTACAAAGACTGCTTCACCCACTGTAGGGTTATGCCTAGTGTCAGGTCACCAAACGCTGGCTGATCAACCCATGCTTAAGTTTTCCCTGTAAGTGTGTCATCTTGAGATGGTTCAAAGTCGTGTCTTGATTGTACAGCTCTGTTCCAAATTGTTCTGTGCTGTAAATGTTAAGAACAACTGAAATAACCAACATTGAAACTTTTGCTGTAGGGATAGACTCACAAAGGAACTGATTGGGACCAGGGCTTCAGAAGAGCTTGAGCTCCCACAAGAACTTCAAATTCTGCTCATTGATCCTCTTGTCTCCTTGTACCAAACCATTTACGACATGGTTTAACATATCTTCCTTATGAAGATCCATACTATTCATTTGTATGTTGAACACATTGGGAATCTTTATTCCACAGCTTTTCTTTACCCAGTGTTTCCTAAGTTTATGAGATCAGAGAAGATATTTTGGTTGTTTATAATGATTATTAATATTTCCCAGGATTTAGGCTCCATGGAACATACTTTAGGAATGCTAATTTAAGCTAGAATATTGAAATTAGAGGGCTGGAGGGTGCAGAAGGATATTCATATAAAGAAGAACATTCTCAGTATCTCAGGAAAAAAATGGAGTCAACTAATTATTGTGACTGTATGCAAAACTAGCATTGACTGAGGTCCTTTGGAGCCAACAAGACAGATCATAGTTGAAGTCTGTTAATAGGCATGTGTAGGCCAGCGTGTTTACCCACGTGGCACCCTTCATCCACTATACAGCCAGTGTGCTTGGGTCTCGGTCTGGCTCCTCCAATTATTGCCTCAGTTTTCTGCTCTCTGAAATGGTGAGAGCAGTGGTACCTAGCTCTTAAGGCGGTAAGAAGTCCATGAAACACTGAATGGGAAGTGCTGAGCACAGTACAGTACTTAGACAATGGTAAAGCACTAAGGGAATATTATTATGTGAGTTCTTTCTCTCTTGGATTAACATTAGGAGAATATCAAGGTTCTGAAAGAGCTCAATTCTGTGAGGACTAAATGATCCAAAGCCTCATTATTTGGAGCATTTTATTCATAAGGAAAGGTGTAGCTCTGTATTTATTGGCCCTTACATAATTCTGGTGAATCTAAGGTTTTTTCCACTATGCTCCTAAATCAAATCAAACCATATCAAAACAAATATAGTCAAATCAACTCTGTACCTGATTGTTTTTCCAGATATAATATTCAAGTGCTATTGAATTTGGGAAATAACTTCAGAAAGCTTCCCTGTGTCATATCCTATTATAAATATGACAAACATTTTGAATAAAAATACTATTTTCAAACAGAAAAGGGGTAGTTAAGAGTTCATTTCTCTACTCAGCTCAGTTAAAAATAAATTTTAAAGTTTTTTTTTTGTTGTTGTTGTTGCTGATTCTCCAGGGAGAACAATAAAAGTTAATTCACAAAAGCTGTTACAGGTAAGCATCACATCTAAGGTGAAGCTATCTGGCCACTATTAAAACATTAAAAAGCCTTATGCAATATTTAAAACCAGTAGCTACACTATATTAAATGATATGAGAGTGATGTATGTAAAAATGTTCTAAATTTTGTTCGTCAACCTCACAGCTCACTTGTACATCTTTTCTCACTCATCCAGTATAAATGACTTCAGTGTGTTTTGGTTGGCATTACTGACAAAAGAAAAAGAATGTTTGTTTTCCTACAATTTGTTGGAAGTTAAACTAAAATAATATTTTATGTGTTACATAATAAACTTTGAAGCCATGAATCAGAAATGTAAATTTATTTAATAAGCTGGATACTTTATCATTGTCTAGATAGCATAGTATTTGACTGATGGAATTTATTTCTCTAGTCATTAATTGTAAGAGAAGGAATCTTTTTTTTTTCCTCTCTGAAATACATTTCAATGATAGCAAAAACTGAGGGATGTGAAGTACCTTTGGAAAAAGTCAAAGTGAAGTCATTACCAACTTTAGTTTTTACCCTTCATAAGTTGTTGAAGTTTTCAATTTGATTAGTAATAACCCTGCCTGAGCAAACATCTTCCACTCGATTTTAATAATGTTTGTCACCCACTGGTGACAAACAGAAAGCTGTGTAGAAACTGGAACACTGACTAGACACATGAGAAACACATTTATATAGTTATGTTCATTATATAACATTGAATAAACTATTTTTCCCATAAAATTGATGTCTAGTTCCACATAAGGCAAATGATGTCAGGCTTTTATAATAATTTTATGAAGTGCAGTAGGTGCCCATTGATGCTGCAGGTCAAGGCCAAGGCCAAGGCCAGGGGTCATAGTGGAGTCTCTTTAAGTACTTATTTCCCTCTGCTCATCTCAGAATCACCTCCTCTGTGTAGGTAAAGAGTGAGGAGCAGGGTAGGATGCCTATTGCTTTGCTATCCCTAAGAGTTTTAAAATTCAGAGAGCATCAAAGGATTACTTATATTTTCTCAAGTCTCTGTCTTTTCTTTTTTTCCCTACTTCTCTGAATGAAATCCCAAACACTTCAGTAAATTTTAGAAAACAGACACCCAGCCTTACTCCTTATTCAGCTGATTTTGTGGCAGAATGAATGTCTTATCTCACAAATCAGGTCCTGAGTTTTCAGTTTTTTTTTCTATACTAGTCACAGTTGAATGCATAACAGTGTGGTATAAATGGACATGGTGGGCACAAAACACCACGGGGCTGAACTGATCCTGGCAAGACAAATTTTCAAAAAGAAATATGAAAATTCATTTTGTCCATCTCTAGCAGCAAATATTTGGAGCTGTTAAAAAGTAGCTTTCTGAAGTGATTTGTTATGTTGATATTACAGGCACCTACTCTCTGGCCCCCCTAAGGCTTGGTCTATCTAGTTCAAACTATGGTTCTTCTCAAAGTTTATTCTATGAAACAATAGTCCTTTGATCTGCTTCACAATAAAAATAATGTGAGATAAAATAAAATGCTTCCCATTGGGTCATAAACATTTACAATCATGAACATTATTTTCATTCATTCCAGACTCACAACTCTTAGGTACTTTATAAACATATTGCAATGAGGACAAAAATCTGTTTAATTTTCAAAGCCAGTGTTTCTCAGAACTGTTTGATTAATTAACTCTTTCTTTTGTAATGATTGATTGTAATACTTCAAAACTAGCGCTCTTAGAAACTCATTTTAGGAAATATCATAGTTCATCAATTTCTAGATGCACATTTTCTTCACTTTTTTACCTGATGAAATTGGGATGCATCTTATTATTTGATGTCCTGGGTTCAGTGAAATATGGTTTTGCCCTGGCAGCTTTCAAGCCAGTTATGTGAGCTGTTTTAGTGATGATTAGGCTCAGTTGAGAGTAACAGACGTCCAAAATGGCAGTCGCTTGAATAATATCTAAATTGATCTCTCACCAGCAGTTTTGGGGTGGGTGGTCCTCCACTAGAGTTGCATTTCTTGGTGTTGGATTCCCAGACTTCTTCTTGTTCCATTTTCCAGAACCTTTATATCCAAGGCCATAAAATGGTTGGGGAAAGTTGTTCTATGTTTATCTATTATACCTAAATTCTTATCGGCAGCAAAATAAAATAAATCAATAAAAAATAGTAAAAGCAAAGTGCCAGATGTCTCTTCAGGAAAGTTCTCAGACTCTCTCAGTGACACTTGGTCTTATACCCTACACCCAGTCGCCAAAAGGGGCTTGGGAATATAGTTGTTTTTCTAAGCTTGTGTGTACTGAGCTAAGATTGTTCTTGCTATGAATAAAGAGGAAGCCTACGAAGGGGGAAAGACAGGAGAAGTAGCACTACCTGCTCTGGTGTTTTTCCTGAATATTGGTGTTTACCAGAAGTAGATCATTTTAAAAAATCAACCTATAAACAGAAAGTAGAGAAATATCAAAGCACAACTCTTTCAGAGTTAAGGCATGAAGGCAACTATTGTTAAAGATGAAAAAATCATTTTGCCATTTGCAACCAGAAAATTAGCCCTTTCCTCTCCAATATTAAATAGTTTAGAAGAAATTTCTTGGTGTGCATGGCCTTAGATTGTGAAGGTCAGAACGGAATGATGTTCTCTGTTGCCTTCCTTTGATTCTCTGGTCTCTCCGATTACCCAAATTTCAATGGGGGAAAGTGCAACTAGAAATACAGGGAGTGATTCACATGATGGATGTTGTGTAGATACGGGCTCGTTGTAAGAATGTCCAGGATGTCTGGAATTTGACTAGTTTGCTCTCAAGCTGCTCTGTGATTGTTCTGATTACTCTTTCAGGGATTTTGATTGGATTAAATGCAGGGATTACTGTAAAAAAATTCCCCAGTGTTAACCACTGCATTTAATTTTTATATTTGTTCACAATATCTTTAATCACTAATTTCTAAATGGAAATATTGAAGTAGGGAGACTGTTCAGATTTAACCTCAAGTTTGACCGCTACTCATTTGGAAACATAATTAGATTATGACTAAATTATCTTTTTAAAATGTAAATATCTCCCTATTTTTGCTATTGTCATTTTGTAATTTCTGTCACTCTCAGCTGATCTTGATTCTTTTGTTTTATTAAGCTATCTTTTGGCCAAAAACAAACAAAGAAAGTATATTTTGAAGCTAGATTTCTATTACCAGTTCCTGAAAGCTGCTATTCTGTGACTCTTTCTTTAATTTATAGGCTCTAAAAAGCACTCGCTTTACAGGGAAATTATGTAATAATTTAATGTAAAAATAGTAATTATATAATAATGGGATACAAAATTTCCTCTGTGTTTATTATGTCAGATTATCTAGTATAATAAGGCAAATAAAACTGTAAAGTAATATATCTCCACCAGGCTTAGTTTTAGGAAAAAGTAATTAAGTGGTAAAAAAAGTCTTGAGAGACCCAATAGGTGAGCTTCATGAATTGATCTGGCTTAGTGAGTTGATAAAAATGTTTTCAATAAAAATATTTTCAATAAAAATGTTAGCTTACATGTTGTTTCTCTATTGCTTTACCTTATTGAGAAGGATTAGTCATTTATACTTTTAAGTTTTTGAACACTATAATTGATAAAAACAAAAATGGATGCTTGTATTATAATTTAACTTAATGTGCCCACAGGGGAAAAACTGATTTTTTAAAAAGATGAAATCTACCAGATAGATAGGTATTTTCTTATTATCACCAGATAGGTACTGAATACCTCTCATGCACAGAGCTCTCTGGTAGGTGCTGGAATATGGAAATTCAAATAACTCAGCCCTGCTGAAGTGTGTTTGAAGTAATGGTTATATCTTCGTTGCTTCAACAGAGATGGGAAATATCCTAGCTATGATATGAATTAAGAATTATGAAGTGATAAAATAAAAACTGACATCTATTTTTTTGAAACTTGAGGCAGCTTAATATTATAACTGCTTTAAAGCACATTAATAAGCCAATAATAAAATTGGAAGCTTGAGGACTGCCTGAGAAATGTGTACAGTAGTCTCCCACAGGGACCATTTTCTAGGGTACCCAGGGTATGCCTGAAACCAAGCTTTATACATGCTATATTTTTCTATACATAGATAACAATGATAAACTTTAACTTACAAAGTAGGCCCAGTAAGAGATTAACAAAAATAACTAAAAATAAAATAGAACAATGTATAACAATATACTGTGATCAAAATTATGTGAATGTGGTCTCTGTCTCTGTCTCTGATAACTGATCTGGTAACCAAGATGACTCCTAAGTGAGCAGTGGGTGGGGGCGTGTACAGTGTGGATACACTGGACAACTGGACAAGGGGACGATGCGCAGCCCGGATGGAGTGGAGCAGGGTAGGGCAGTGCAGGGTTTATGGCACTACTCAGAACAGCATACAATTTAAAACTTACGAGTTGTTTATTTCTGGGATTTCCCGTGTAATATTTTCAGACCATGGTTGAACTGGGGTAACCGAAACTATGGAAAGCAAAACCACTGCTAAGGAAGGGCTACTGCATTTCCGTCCCAATTAGAAGGACCCCTTAGAAGAATGATTCTATGACTCTGAAACTGTCCACTCAGAGCAGTAAACTTATTCAGCCCCAACTATGAGTGTTTGCAGTGTGGTCAATCTAATGGCCTACAATCCAAAATCAGCAGGATTTCTATGCTACCGCTCTTCAGGTTTTCATGCAGCCTCCCTCCTGGCATCTGTCTGCTGTTTTCTGGACTTTTCTCCCATCGCCCAAAATAGCCATGTTTTTAGTAATGGAAGTCAGGATATAGTAACTTTCTTATCAGGTGATAATCCTTCTTTAAATCAAAATGGAACTTTATCATGAGACTTAAAGTTTATAAATATTTTGGATGGATACCTTTTCAAGCAGATATGTCAATTCTCAATTTTACCTCAGTCTTTAAAAGTATTATATACTTGTCAGGAGTAATTTTGTTTGCAATATATTGGGTTAGTAGTTTGACTTATTCAATGTACAATTATAACACTTTTAAATTGGTAACATTTTAGCTTTCACAGAAATTTTACTTTTGTTGCAAATCATCTGTGTATTCCTGATAAAGTAGGGGAATGATAATTGGAGCATAGTGTTAAGAATTTTAAAACCTGGGTCTAGTTTCACGGTTACTTCTTTTTTAAAAAGGTGAAAGATTTTACAATCTGAAGAGAAACCAGAATATCAAGGTTACTTCTTATTTAACTGAGAGGCCTTAGCATGTCATTAACTTTTAGAAGTTTGTTTCCTCATTCATAAAATAAAGTGAATAATATTTGCTCTGATTGTATTAGGACTACTGAGAAGACAAAATAAAATACTGAGTATTAAAATACTTAAAAACTTTAAAGCGGTCTCCAAAGAGATGCATATATGTGTGAATGCGTGTGTATGCATAAGTGATAGAAATAACAGATTCTTATTTGGTTTGAGTTCTGATTATTTATGGAAGTGAAGTTTATCATTTTTTTAGAAAAGTTTGAGAAAGAACAGGGCATTGGGTTTTAGATTTTCTTTGAGTGACTTGAATAGAGCAAGGTCTATAATATTTAATTCACATTCTTGAAAAGAGAACAACCGAAATTGACTCTGTCAGGACTTTAACACGGGATCTTAAGGCACAATGGTATTGTGTATTCAGCATTACACATTTTCTGAAGTCCTTTTTAATCTTCAAAGGTTTTGTAAATGTCAACCAATTTGTCCCAGTTTTGTTTCCCAGTGATTGGTGTAAAATTGCTGTTCCTTGTGGCTCCAAGTGTGTTAATGCATAGTTGCCACAAATGCATTGTTTCAAAATTGATTTTGAACCACACACACTCTCCAACATAGGAGAGACATAAAAGTAAGCATTATGTTTGAGGCCAAATTTAAACACCATCATGTGGTCTTTCACAAGGATGACCAAAGTGCTGATTTAAGACGGCCAGCGTTGGCCAAAATTATTATACTCTGTGGAAACCCAGAAAAGCATTCTGTGTATTGTTGTAATTTTCTACTATGCAGTGATTCCCCGTATTGAGTATCCTTTTTAAACATACATGAAATGGAAATTGGACATAACTAATGTTTTTTGGGGATATCATTCAGACAACTTCAAGGTACAAAATAAAAAATAATGGTAAACATTATGAAAGGGCATGGAATTTTCTTAGAAGGGTTATTGGGTTCCACTTGAAACAAATCTGACACATGTGCTGCTTCCTCTGTAGGCTCCTTTACCTGCAGTAAGTGATCTTCCAGAGTTTTTTGTTGCTTCTTATAAATGGCCTGGATGGACTCATGACCCATTGGATCAAAAGAATTGTGCTGCATCATGGGCATTTTCCACTGCAAGTAATAATGTCATTTTAATTACTTTCTTATGCATTCTCCCTTTGTCTCTACATCCTGTGGCAGTAATTAAAAGGGTTGAAAATTTAGAAGAGTTAAACACTAACATTTGGTTAATTACAATAAAATCTTATTTTTACCAGAGAAAGCAACCTGAAGATTATATAAAAATTAATTTTACTCTGACAATTGGTCTATAGGGCCTAATCTTAAGTAGAGAGTAAATCAAAAGAGCAACAAAGAAAAGTTGCCAAATGTATTTGTCTTTTGAGAATTAAGGCCAGATAATTAGAGGGGCATAAGTTTCCTTTTTAATGTATATTTTAATACTAATATACACACAGCCATGTAATTCTTAAAACTCTTTTCTTTTAAAAATATATTAAATTGGTAAACTAATTTGATATAAAGTAAGACCAGAATGAACTGATAAAGGATTAAATGGGTTTATTCTCACTTTAGATAGAAACAAATATATAGGTTCTGAGTCTAAAGTAATATAACTGATTTTCTAATAAGAGTAATTTCTAAATTAATGTTCCTAATCATTCCAAAGTGTAACAGTATATCTTTTATAGCTATTTTTATATAAGTTCACAAGTCCAGTAAATCAGTACTCAAGTTAATACCAAAATTTGGTCTTTAAATAATCCTCAAAGGAGTATGCATTCTAGCAATTAAATTGACACTAACATAATATTTATTGGCTGCTATCAAAAGCCTTCATAAAACTGTGCTCTAAGCTTTAAAGGTAATTCCAAAAGAGCACTCGATACCAGTCTAAGCACCAAAAACATTGTCAAATAAGTACATAGACTCTTAGAAGAGCCAGCTCTGAAGAACGGCATTCCTTGGGACAGAAAAGTGCTGATATCTTTGTGTAAATATTATTACTTCAAGTATCAACTGGCTTGTTCTAGAAATAGTGCCATTAGCCAAGGTCACCTCCTGAGCGGCTGCCCCTGTTAACACGGTGCTACCGCCCACTCCCCCAGGATAAACATCCTGGACTGTTGGGTGTCTGTCCTCACTGTGGTAGAGACACAGGGAGGCCTCATCGAGCCCTGATGCAGGTGGGTGGAGAGAGCTTTAATCAGATAATTTATTTGTCACTTTATATTCATGTGGTTAATGTATTACACCTCCTAGGTGCTATGTAAGAATTTGGCTTTAACTTTAGGTTAGGCCAGTATTTCTGAAGATGTCTTAGGGAAGATGGTGGTGATGAAATGCTGAGAGTAAGCTCGCTAGGCTGATTTGGGCAGCGTGGTTTGGGATCCCTAGGTCACCGACCCTCAGTGGACCTCAGCACAGGCCTAAGTCTGCATCTGTGCCCGTATTTGACTCACCAGAACAACAGAGAGGAGTTTTCTACACTCTTATGGTTCAGAGGACACAGTTTTGTATCCTGTGTGTTCACCATGGAAAATAAGGCTGATGCTATTTTTTTTAAAGTGTTAAGTAAAGAAAAGAAGAAACTAGGTTATTGTAAAGATCTAGAAAATTATATCAAGAAGCAGTAGTTAAAAGAACAATAACTGTTTTTTAAAGAAGCTAAAAGCTATAAAATGGAATAAATAGGTCATTAAAATATATACATTATAAATAAATAAATAGTTATTCAGTCACATAAAATTCAGGCACAATGTGAGAAGCCGAGGGGGTGGAGGAGCTGGAAATGGTGGCAGTGGTACAAGCCACTGGGCAAAGTTGCAGATGGAGTGAAATAAGCAGAGAAAATAATAAAATGTGTCTCAGAGGTAAAGCCCAATAAAAGTTTTTGTAAAGAGACTGAAAAACAGTTTGCTAAACTGAGTTATTCTTTAATCTTCTGACCTTTTCTAAGTTTTCTAGTGAATTTGGGTTAAACCTTCCCTGAGGTTCAGAAATGTCTATATAAGAGCAGCATATTGCATACCATCAGAATTTGAAATATTTATTCTTTAGTTGAAATTTCCAGATTCATGGGGCGGGAAGGGACCTTCGAGGTCACCATTTTCAAGTCTTTGGTTTCATAAAAGAGGCACATATGGGTAAAGTGACTTATCCAGAGCCAAAAGCCAATCAGTAACAGAAATGACCCTGGAAGCCAGGTTTCTGACTTCTTGGATATTGTTTTCTCTACATTGTAAAGTATATTCTGAGCCAAAGAACAGTTACAATAACATTTCAAAAATTTATATGTGATGCTGAACTTTTGTATAGACAGTCAAAGCATCAAAGGATTTCAGTTTTCTTTTATGGAGAAGGGGACTGTTTTATTGAGCATAGCAGAGGTGGTGGTATAATGTTATTTGCCTCTGTGAAATACATCCTAGGCCAATGATAATTGGGATGGAGAAGGAAGGAGGAGGATATAGACTCAACACATGTCGAGCATCTGAAATGCTCCAGCATTTGTATTAGGGAATTGGGCATGTGCTGTAGTTACATAAAAACCATGTCTATACAGAAATACCTATGTATATGAATTATTTAAAATGAATTACTTTACAATGATTTAAAATTAGCACTTTGAGGGATAGTAGTACCCAGACAATTTTGATGAGCAAAAGCAATAACTTTTTCTGAGAAAATTGGTTGGTTGGATAGAAGAAAAGTTATGACTTTGTTGTCTTTAATTAAAAGAGACTAGACGTCAAGACTGAGACTATACCAGATGACAACAAATGATCTGTACCAAAATGGCACCCGCCCCAGTTTTTCCATTATCTTATTACTCATCCTAGTTTATCGTGGTAGCATGAGCAAAACGAAAACATGCATAGTTTTCTGCTAGTGATCGATTAGTATGACTGTCTTGTTTCTTGTTCATCATTATAATTTCTAGTGCTTATCACAGCTGTCATCTAGTAGGTGGTCAATAAATGTGTTTGGGAAAGAGATGAATTGATAAACAGCAACCATTCTGGGAAACTATTTAAACAGGAGAATATAAGGTTCAATCATAAAAGGCATATATGTGTGTGTGTATGTGTAAACATATACATATGTATATGAATGTATATATATGTTCAGAGTTTACTGAAATAAGATTAAGATCATGATTTTCAAGAACATAATATGCATAATAAAAGTGTGCTATGTAGCTTTTGGATGCTTTATAAGATAGATTCATATTGCCTGGATAATTTAAGAATGGTCTCTTGGGCAGTTGAACTGGATATCTGTTTAAATATCAAAAATTCAATTTATTCCAATACATCAGATTAACATAGATGAATTTCCTATCAATATTTCTATGATAAGTTTTTCTGATTTCCTTAGGTTAGCTACATTCATTTCAATAAATATGCATTTATTCATGACTATATCTAAGGTACTGTTCTAGGTGCAGGAGATACAAATGTAAGTGACATATAACTCTGGCCCTAAAGTCACTTGACTGATTTCTTAATGAAGAATTCAGAGGTCTATGGAACATGAAAGAAACGAGGAAGTAGGACAGTCTTTGAAGTTGATAAGACTATGGAATAATATCAAAATCAGATAAAAATTATGATTGGAATTATGATATAGTTAATTTATCAGAATATATAAATATATTAATGATATTTTGCCTTAATTTTAAATTACATAAAATTTAGAAGACTGGTTTAGGGTTCAAAATAAAAAGGGATATGCAAATTATTAGAGAAATATCTTGCACCATTTTAATATTAACCAATATCTTATTTGAAACAGGTGTGGCTGCTGACCGAATAGCAATTCAGTCTAACGGGCGATACACAGCCAATCTGTCTCCCCAGAATTTGATTTCTTGTTGTGCCAAGAACCGCCATGGATGCAACAGTGGAAGCATCGATAGGGCTTGGTGGTACCTGAGAAAACGTGGGTAAATAGCTGCCCAACATGTATTTCTAGGATTCTTATGAGGGCTGCTTAGGGTTAGAATAAAGAAAATATATATGTATTTCAAATTTTTACAAAAAATGTACAAAGATATATGCTAAACCTATATAAGTATACATTATATTTGGTATCTACTGAGTTTATAAGCTATTGGAAACAGTTATTTAAAGAATATCTACTTCCTAGCTAAATTAATAGAAAGATCCAAGAAAGCACCGCCTTCTTGTTTCTATGAGCCAAATGGCTCTTCTGAATCCCCATGAAGTGAATACAGTAATTGATATCACTGATACATCCAATGAACCTTTCGGTAATCCAGGTATGTTAATAGATAATGCCAGGTAAGTTCGATTAAGAATCAGATGAATAAAATGAAGGAGTAATTTACAGTTGCCTCAGTTCATTAATATCATTAATTGTCCCCATCCCATTTGCGGAGAAAAGGCAGGTTGCATTTCTTTCCTCTCAAGCACTCTGATAATCCACATAGCACCCTCGTGTCTGCTTGAGAGCTCACCTTCTTAAGAGCTGAGTTACTTGACTAAGTAAACTGTAGTTGATAACTAGTAGTATACATATGTACTGCTCATCTTTTATTTTCTCGTCCACTGAGTGCTCTGCAGCTGCTACAGAACAGTTATGTGCTATGAAAAAGTGGGTGTCAGATATTGATGAGTGGTAATAAATTTAAAAACATTTCTTTCGTATGTTTTGCCTACTAAGGCAGTATTTAGAAAGGACAACTTGGGCTGATACCTTCATGCTGTACTAGTGCTTGTTTAGCTTCTGTTGTGTACTATGATAAAAATTAAAACCCTTTAGGAGGTTCATAAAAATGATCATTGAGACCCAGCTAAGCCTCATTGTATTAGTCTGCTTAGGTGAACATAAGATACATAGACTGGATGTCTTAAACAGTAGGAGTTAATTTCTCACAGTTCTGGGGGTGAGAAGCCCAAGACCAAGGTGTAGACAATTCAGTTCTTGGAGAGAGCCCTCTCCCTGGCTCACCTCCTCACAAAGTTCTCACAGGGCGGAGGAAGAGTTCTCCTGTCCATATATGGACGCTAATTCCATTATGATCCCGTAATGAGCCCCAACCTCATTGAAAGCTCATTAGCTCCTAAAGATCCCATCTTTGGGTACCACAGTACTGGGGATTAGGGCTGTAACATGTGAGTTTGGGGGTGACACAATTCAATGGAAAGCACTCATTATCCCATTGAAGGAAAGATTTTTTTTTGAAGCAGTTAGTGTTTTCAATGGCTCTGCTTTCATTATTCTCTTTGGTTAGATTTTCTCACTCTCATGAACACTTTTGAATTTTCTTGACCCAATCCTTTGTATAATCTTATAGCTGATTCTATTGTTTCATTTTTTTTACATCTGCTTCTTTATTCAATGAGCAAAATAATTTGTACTTTTCTATGTTCAGTTTCAAAATTTGAGATTAAAATTGTTTATCTTTTGTGTAATATCTAATAATTTTTTACTTCATTAACCTTAAATATCATATTAGCATATACTATTTCTCCAAGTATCATGAACTACAGACATATAATAGTTGAAGTCTTAGGAGGGTATTTATAATTTAATGAAAATATAAAAATATCCTCAATTATAAAACATACAATTTATCAGAATACCCATCCAAATATAATAAAATTTATTGTCTTTTTTACATTAAATTTGGCTCTTCTACATTGTAATTGTAGATGCAGAATGAAGAAGTACTTCCTCTATTGATATTACCACAGTTTTTATTGATAGCCACTTTTCATCTCCAGGAAATTCTATAATGTAGATAGAATTACTTATTTAAGTGGGTTAAAGCAAGATTAAAAAAATTATAATGAAGAAATAAGAGGGGGATGGGAGAGAATGTAATATCAGTGAACTGATCTTTTAGAATCAAAATTACACGTGTGAGTAAACAGAATGTTTAATTCAGTAAAATTGCATATACATAGGATATTATGGCATTTTCCTAAATATTACTTTTACCTTTTTGCTTATTCCTCATAGGCTGGTATCCCATGCATGCTACCCACTTTTCAAGGATCAGAATGCTACCGGTAATGGCTGTGCCATGGCAAGCTTGTCTGATGGGCGGGGAAAACGGCATGCCACAAAGCCATGTCCCAACATCATCGAGAAATCTAATAGGATCTACCAATGCTCTCCTCCATACAGAGTCTCTTCCAATGTAAGTCTAAATGGCATGAATTAATAGTGGTTAACTTGTTCAAAATCTATAGCTCTGCTGTTATTAAAACTACTTAAGAACTATTTAAAATAATAACATTCTAAGATAATGCTATAATTTGAGGTAAAATTTTTGGTATTCTTAAAGTGCTCATCCAAGACTTCCAATTTGGATATGATTTCTAATCTTTGTAATATTAGCAGTATCAATGTTTGGCTTACTTTTAAAAATGTCCATGGAACTAGAGTTTTTAAATTATGTTTTAATTAATTAATATACTTGACATAAATCAAACCTCTTTTTGCTGACATTTTATTTGTTGTAGTAGCTCATTTTATAATTTTTTGCCTTACTCCACAAAATAATTAAGGTAGACATAGCTGCAATGGGAAGAAGATGCCCTTGGATTCCAGTTTGTCACGTCAAAAGCACTGGCAAATTTTCCTCTGTCATATCAGTGCTACCCAGGCCTTCTCGCTTTCAGAGTATCTGAGCCTTCACTGTCTTCCAGTTACCTGCAGAATCCAATCCAGTATTCTTACGACGACACACAGGCTTTCACGATTTGGTTCTGACTACTGCTTTTGCAGACTCTTGTCTGGCCAGCATCTACCCCTCCACCCACCCATAATGCACCTGATTTAAGGACTACTGTCTGCTTCTTGCTACACCACGTTCTTTCACGCTTCTCTAATTAGCCAAGTGATGATTCTTCTTACCCATATGGTTACCCCACCTATTTCCATCTGGTAAAATCCCACATATGTCTCAAGGTCCCAGTCAAAACCTGATCTTCTCTGTGAGGTTTTCTTGACTCCTAGGTAGCATTAATTTCTCTTTCTTTTTTGTATCTATGGCCCTTTTAGCTTGAATCTATAACAGAATGTACCATTTTGTAATGCACTTAGTTGTGTTACTGTCTATTCCACCAAAATGTAAAAACATTGAGGATAGATCCAGGGTCAGTATTGGTTTCTATCCTGGTTTCCCATGGTATATAGTCTGTGATACATGTGCATAGAAATATGAATGAATGTGTAACCTGGCTCTTTACTAAGGGCTGCATTACACATTGGGTAGTGACATTCGTGTGCTAAATCTACACTGAGGAAGTACGCTAAGCATGCATCTGATCAAAAGAATGCAGACGGCACTAATCACCAATGATTAAACATGGTTTTACTTTTTTAAAAGATATTATTTATTTATTTTTAGACAGAGGGGAATGGAAGGAGAAAGAAAGGGAGAGAAACATCAGTGTGTGGTTGCCTCTTGCACACCCCCCCGACCAGGGGCTTGGCCTTCAACCCAGGCATGTGCCCTGACTGGGAATCAAACCAGCAACCCTTTGGTTAGCAGGCTGGTACTCAGCCCACTGAGCCACACCAGCCAGGGCTAAATGTGGCTTTAACTTAATTATTTTTTTGTCACCATAAGAAGTTATTATATTTTCTCTCCATTCCAAAATTATTATCAGTGTTAAAGTCAGTGAAATAAATGGGTGCATCTTGTTTTAACAACTTCATCAATGGGGCATTTTACATGTGAGTATTTCAAAGTGTGATTAAAGGCAAGCAGTCAAGGCAGGCACACCGGGTTGTGCAATCACTCCTAAGCGAATTGTACAACATCTAACAGATACCAGACAATGGACCTAGTGTGCTCTGATAACAGTGACCATGCTCAATTATATTATTCCTTCTAGGAAACTGAAATAATGAGAGAAATCATACACAATGGACCAGTTCAAGGTAAGCTTGGGTGAAATACGGTTGCATGATATTTATTCCTTTAATTAACATTACATTTTAGCTCATGTGGAAGGGACTTAATAAAAGAAAGAAAATTTTTACTTTCAGAGAATTCCTAAGGGTTCGAGAGTTCTAAGGTCACTGCAATCATGGAAAATACGCTAACCTAATAACTTCATCAGGTCCACCTTAAGAAAATAGAATCACCCATAAATTGAATTCTTACATATTCATGACATATTTGATGAAGTCTGCTAAATTTTCCAAAGTGATCATGAACCCAGCAGATAGTCAAACAGGCAATGCTAAGCAACAAGCTCATGTAATTGTTTGGTCATATTTAAAAATCATACACAGCATTAGAAACTTTCACATCTTCAGTTTAAATGGATCAGGTAACGAATTAAAAAAAATCAAGTTTTTGCAGTAGAAATAAAGTAGATATTTTTCTTTTTCTACAAACTCAAAATAAATCAAGCAAACCAGTATGATTTTGTGTTTTATAAAAGGCTTTCTATTTTTATCAATTTTGTAAATGTGCAGTGGATAGTAAACAAGTAGTAAATTAAAAAATAAAATATTTACTGTACATTGACTGATTTTTAAGATATCACCTCTGATATGTAGTTCCTCTGCTTATTTAATTTTACGTTGCCCCAATGGCATAGCTAAAGATACATTCACGGCATATATTCTCTGTACCAAACATTGCCTTGAAGAGCACAGAAACATAAATCTAGAAGGCATAGAATGGAAATTCAGGTTGTGAACATTGAAGGGTCCAAAATATATTATCAGTGTAGTAGGATAAAGCAAATACATTTAAGTTAAGCAAAGAAATTTAAGTAAACCAAAACTTAAATTTAAAATATTTGATATATATCTGAGGGACTATTGGCCAGTTTTTGGTTTTGAAGTGCTGAATGCCGACCTAATCAGTACTGATTCAACATCCAGCAGTAACCGCGGATATTTGTGTTGGAAAAATTAGTGTTTATTGTTATCACCACTGAACATTTATTGAAAAACTGAAGCTTTATTAAAAACTGAAGCTTTACTAAACATATCCTGAACCATGTTTAATTTTAAAAAACCTGAGACCTTACGCAAAATCTAGAAGAAATGTATGGAAATACATTTCCCTCCTTGCATTTGTGTCATTATTGTTGGCTGTTAGAAGAGCAATTTGTGTGTAATTTAAATATACACTTCAGGTAGTGGAGTTTGTGTGACAAATTTGAAAGAATACAGGCATTTTAATTCAAGGATGAATTCAAAAATCCAACTTTGATATTTGCTACTTAAATGACTTTGGGCAAATTATTTAACCTCTCTGAATCTTCATGTAATTATTACCTTTTTAAATTCTCTCTTTCTTTCTCTCCCCTCTCTCCCATCAAAAGATATTTGGATCATTATCATTTAAAACTGAAAACACTTTAGGTTTTTTATGGTCATATACTTAAATGATTGTGAATTTCACTTAACAAGGAAAAAACAGATACAATTTCAAAATGATAAATTGAAATGCAAAGTATTCAACGTCCATTGAACAAATGTTCGTTGAGAACCTTTCTCCTGCCAGCCTGAGCCAGGAGAAAAAGACAGAGCTGCAGCCGTGAAGGCAAGCTGCGTCCTGCGGATGGTAATTCTGTATGTTTGCTGCAGTTCTCCAAAAACAAAATTGCACTGCAGTACTTTGAATTGTTAGATGTTTGTGGGTTCATCAAGTCTGTTTTGGTGTCCAAAACTGAAGGGAAAAGCCACCCTCAAGTTTATTATCATCACCTCTCACCCATTTTTCTTTAGTTGGCAGTGTGTTTCAGAAATGAAAAGTGTATTTTATTCATGGTGGTTAAGAGAGAGTTGGGAAAAGCTAAAGAAGCCTGTGGTTGTATAGAAGAGGAAAACCACTAGCAAATTCTCCCATTTTTATAAATGCTGATTGACTCTTCTTTCTGTAGATGCAACGTGATTGTTTGCCCATTGTTGCCTGGCTAACATTGTGTATTTCTCCAGTCTCGATGCAAAAGGACATAAAAGGCAACAGAGTGCTGCTGAATAAATAACACTGTGTGCATTCTTCTAAAATATGTAGAATTAAAAATAAGTTTAGGTTATGGAAGGAGAACAAAAGCAAAGATCTTCACAAAGTACAGTTATATAAATTCTTAAAAACCTATGGGAATGTGTTTTAACATCGATAAAAAAATTTAAACTCTTTTGAGAATACTTGAACAGCATCAGAAAAGGCATGGAACATTAAAAAGTTATATTTGACTTTGGGGTAGAAGCTTCATTTTAGCCAGTGACTTTAGTTCCTGTTGTATTTAAAATGCATGTTAAACTAAGATGAACAAGCATTTCACACAGTTAGGAGATAGACAAGCATTGTACATAGTTATGAAGATATACTTATCTTGCTGCTCACGTCTTCTACAAGAGATGTTTAAAGTCTTCGCCTTGAATTGCCCAAGCCCTTCAACAAAGTGTGCAATGCAGAAAAGAAGTAATCTAGGTGAGAGCACAAAGAAGAACTTTATAAAATGTAAGCTTTTACTTTCCAAAGAATACAACATTGCCAGAGCTCTCCAGAGCTGGGAGGATGAAATTCTTTTGCCAAGAGTTTGCTTTTTATTATTAGCTCACTAAAGAAAGATTTGTATTTATTTCTACAGATTAGGGACAATTACTTTAAGCCCAGTTTGCCAATTTTACCCTTCATTACTAGCTTAATTAGAGTTTTAACAGGCTTCTGGTGAAGTATAAGGTTAGTGGAAAAATTGCAAATCATTAGCCAAGTGTGGTGGTTCTTCACTACAAGAAACTCAATTCCTTGTTAGGGGTGTCCAAGCTTTTGGCATCTCTGGCCCACACCGGAAGAAAAACGGTTGTCTTGGGCCACACATTAATATACACACGCTAAGAAAAACAAAAAAACTCACTGTTTTAAGTAAATTTATGATTTTGTGTTAGGTGGCATTCATAGGTGTCCTGGGCCATATGTGGCCCATGAACTGTGGCTTGGACACCCCTGCTGATAACAGTGCCTCTATCAATTAAGAATGGGTAGTGTTTCAAGGGTATGATGTATTCTTAAGTACCACTCAAACAACTAAAAGTTGTTCTCATTAGAGAATTAGAAAGCATTGCACCCACACATAAGTGATATCATAGGGTGCTTGTTTTCTCTGATTGGCTTATTTCACTTAGTAAAATATTCTCTAAATAAACTAACAAACAAAACAGAAACAGATTAATAGATATAGAAAACAGATTGACATCTGTCAGGAGAGGAGACTGAGTGAAAAAGGCAAAGGGTTAAGCAAAAGATCCTCTAAAACTCACAGACACAGACAACAGTGTGGTGATTACCAGAAGGAAAGGGGGGTGGGGTAGAAGAGGGTGAGCCATTACTTGACTTGGGGTGGTGAATCCACAATATCATATACAGATGTATTATAGAATTGTCCACCTGAAATAATTTTATTAACCAATGTCACCCCAATAAATTCTATTAAAAAAGGAAATATTGTGACCAATTACATTAAACAGAAATTAGAATTAGGCTGTATTGAAAATTCCCTACTTAAATTCTACTCCTGGGGGACTTCCACTCACGATGGTGGCATAGGCAGACATGACACACCTCTTTGCACAACCACATCAAAATTACAACTAAAATATAGAACAACCATCACTCAGAACCATCAGAAATCAAGTTGAATGGAAGTCCTACGCTACAGAATTAAAGAAACCACATCCATCCAGACTGGTAGGAGGGGCACAGATGCAGAACAGGCTAGTCCCACACTCAAATGTAGAGGATAAAAATTTGGGAGGGTATCTCAGAAACCAGGAGTCCCAGCCCCATACCAGGCCCCACAGCCCAGGATTCCAGTTCCAGGAAGGTAACTCCCTACACCTTTGGGAATTGAGTTGGTGGAAGAAGCTTCTGGAACCCCAAGCAGTTCCTCTTACTGAATCCTCACGCAGACTCAGACTGCTGAAGCTCAGTTTCCAGAGCTGTGGTGGCAGCTTGATGGGCATCAGTGGCATACTGGGAGAGGCTGAAGTGTCTCTTGGGGCGAGCAGAGGCCATTGTCCCTTTTCTGAGTCCTCCTCCTACAGAACCATGGATCTAGCAGGCTGGTGCCCTATTTGAGACTACATCAGCCTGGCTAACACTATTTGATCCATCTTGGAGATCCCCAGAGACTCTGTGCCACCCAACTTCTGGGCCCACTCAAGTTGCATTTCCATATGAATTGCTAGTCTTGGCTCATACTACAAAACTTCCTAAAAACCCTCAAGTAAGTAACAACACCAGGCCTAGCACTAGCAGCAGCAAGCCTAGATTCACAGGTTGGCTTTGCTTGGGAATCTCCAAGCCCAGCACTAGTAGCAGCCCCCTCAGATTGCTTTATCAATCAGGCAGGGTGGCCCCAGGTAGAATATAGGTGGGAGCTGACCTTGTCCTACACCACCCAGGAAACCCCAGAGCCTGTGAACCCGGTGGACAGCTACAGACCACGATAGAGCACCACCATGCTGCCTCTATACAGCTGATCCTCCACAGAGGGCACGGGTTGGTGGTCAGTGATCACAGCCAGTCCTTGTAGCTAACTGGCCTGGGTAAATCCCTCCCATTGATCTGCTAACAGCAACCAAGGTCAACTACGAGAAGAGGGTGTACTCAGCCCAAGGGTGCACCTGGAGTACCCAGCTTGGGTGATAGGGGAGTCTGTGCCACTGGACCCTATAGGACATCTACTACATTAGGCCACACTATCAAGATACAGAGTCAAAGCAGCTCTACCTAATATATAGAAACAAACACAGGGAGGCTGCCAAAATAAGGAGACAAAGAAACATGGCCCAAATGAAAGGACAGATTACAACTCCAGAAAGAGCTAAACAAAATGGAGGTGAACAATCTGTCAGATGCACAATTCAAAACACTGGTTATAAGGATGCTCAAGGAACTCTGTGGGGATCTCAGCAGCATGAAAAAAACCCAGGCATAAATGACAGATATACCAATGGAAATAAAGAACAATTTACAGGGAATCAACAGTAGAATGGATGAAGCCAAGAAGCCAAGTAATGATATGGAACATAAGGAAGCAAAAAACACCCAATCAGAACAACAAGAAAAAAGAATCCACAAAAATAGGATAGTGTAAGCAGCCTTTGGAACAAGTTCAAGTGTTCCAACATTCACAGTATAGAGGTGCAGAAGGAGAAGAGAAAGAACAAGAAATTAGAAATCTATTTAAAAAATAATGAAAGAAAACTCCCCTAATTTGGTAAGGAAATAGACATGCAAGTTCAGGAAGCACAGAGAGTCCCAAACAAGATGGATGCAAAGAGGCCTAATCCAAGACACATCATAATTAAAATGCCAAAGGTTAAAGATAAAGAGAGAATCCTAAAAGCAGCACATGAAAAGAAGTTAGTTGACTACAGGGGATTTCCCATAAGACTGTTAGCTGATTTCTCAAAAGAGTATTTGCAGGCCAGGAAGGATTGGCAAGAAATATCCCAGGTCATGAAAAGCAGGGCCCTACAGCCAAGATTGCTCTACCCAGTAAAGCTATCATTTAGAGTTGAAGGGCAGAGAAAGAGCTTCCTAGACCATAAAAACTAAAGCAGTTCATCATCACCAAACCATTATTATATGAAATGTTAAAGGGACTTATTTAAGAAAAAGAGAAAGATCAAAACTATGAAAATAAAATTGCAAAAATACATATCAATCAACACTAGAATCTAAGAAAACAAACTAAGCAAACAAAAAGAACAGAGACAGAATCATGGATACAGAGCACTTTTTGATGGCTGCCAGATAAGAGCAGGGTTTGGGGGAAAGAGTGAAGAAGTGAGGGGATTAAGAGGAACAAATAGGTAGTTACAGAATGGCCATGGGGATGTAAAGTGCAGTATAGGAAATGGAGTAGCCAAGGAACTATACACATGACTGGTGGACTAGAACAATGGTGGGGGTATTGGCTGGGGAAGTGGAGGTGGTGTTGGGTGGAGGGGTCAAAGGGGAAAATCAGGAAACTGTAAAAGCATAATCAATAAAATATTATTTTTATAAATTCTACTCCTGACAGTTTACCCACTCACTCTTTCATGCTCATTTCTAGACATTTTTAAATACTACATTTTAACCACGTCATTTTACCTCTTGAATTTCGTTTTAGCCATAATGCAAGTGCATGAGGATTTCTTCCATTATAAGTCAGGGATATACAGGCATGTCACCAGCACAAATGAAGAGTCAGAAAAATATCGGAAGCTTCGGACACATGCAGTCAAGCTCACTGGGTAAGACAGCTTAAAATCTTCATTTAACACTTTTGGAAAATGAAAATAGTTCCCCGTTACATTGCAAGAGTCTGATGCAAATTTAAAATGATCTAAAACTTAACAGTCCCTAGTCGTTATTTTAAAGTTCAGTTCAGTAAAAGGATACCTTTAAATTATGAGGAATGACCATTCCCTGCCTCTCACTTACTTGTAAATGTGTCCTAAGAATCTGTTCCAAGGACAAGGGAAATACATTAGTTCAATGATATATTTTATGCATATATGCATACTTGAGGGAAGGGTAGAAGTCCAAAATGTGTTAGAATTTGGTGAAAAGGCTTTGAATAAAATTATAAATAGTAACGATAAAGCAGGAAGAGGGGGTAGAGTCATCTTTAAGCCAATATAAATTATTTTTATATTTATGTGAGAATTGTGAAATTAGCATTTATCAAACTTGTGAGTAAAATATGTTCAGTCCTGCATTGGCAAGAAACAGGCTCAAAATTCGGTTACATTTCGATAAGTAATTTCATACACAGACCCCGCTCAGAAAGAGAGTGGCCCTCGGAGACTGCTCTTCTGTGCCTCCCCAGGTCGTTCCGGCTCCCCACCGGGCAAGCGTTTTCTCATAATGCCTCCCTCCAATTCAAATGAAACGCTACAGGAAAGATTTTGGGGATTTTTTTTTGTTGTTCTGTTTCCATCCCAGACGGTCACTTTGCTTATCTTGCTTAATATGGTAAACACCTTCAGTCCTATTGAGTGTGTCCTTCCTGTTTAAGTTTTATTGAACCTGTACAAAAACCAGCCCCTGCTGCAACGTCATTGTTAGCTTCTCCTTACGGATCTTTGAAACTCTCCGAGTCAGTTCTAAGGTACGCAGCCCGCTTGTCATGTGCAATGTCTCCTTCATCGTCGTGCCTCCTTTATGTGAAATGCTCTCATATTTCCATTCTAAAATCACTGCATTTTATTGAATCCAGGATGCTACCGATTTTTTGGCTTTTTTTGATTTCAAGGATGTGAAAATATGTGCATCTTAGAATTGAAATATATTTCACGTTAATGTAGGATATTGAAACAACTACACACGAGGGAAACTAAGGATAATTTCACTATTCAGTGATAACCTTGCTTAAGAGTTTGGAATAGTTTATTTATCTCCTAAATATATAGCTTTAGAGAAAGATGGCCAGATAGATAACTGGATGTATTTTATAGGAAAATGAGAATACTAACATACTTAAAGTTTTATGACAAGGACAATTTTGCTAACATTTTTATTAGCACCATAGAAAAATGCCAGTTTTTCTGCATTCCTGTGCCCACTGGGTGTTTTACTTTTTCATTTAGTCATATTAAATTTCCACAGTCATTATAAACATTTGGTGAAAAGCATGTCATGAAAGTCTCTTTGTCTTCCTCTCCCTGTTGGTGAAAATTTAGAGACAAAAATAGAAAGATAATATAAGTTAATGGCATTTTAAAATGCTAACAATCCCATTAACTTTATTTGAATTTAATGAAATATAGTGAAATAATGTGAAATAAGATATTTTGATTCTTTAACATAAGAGATACTAGTTTCTAAAAGAACTCTTTATACTTAAGAAAAAATACATTAAAAGAATTAGTGATTGGAGTGATAATTCATTTTTAGCTTCATATTTCAACTTTAGATTATATTGATTTGTTAACAGACAAGATGAGGAAATTCACCATTCTAATACTTCTTCCCACCGTAACTCCTCTCACACCTTATATTATTAGTAATATTATTTTTACATATTAAGGGATTACAAAATTTGCATTCTTCTCTGAAATCATGATATACATAGTTTATAATTTCTTACATATTAATGGAGTTACTAATAAGCAAGTACCTTCTGACCTTGAGTTTAATTTTTATTAAATATTTTAGTGAGTGAATTTCATTTTTAATCAAGAGGGGTTCTCTCTTAATGCCTGTGGTCTCTAATGTCTTGAAAATTTGAGAAAAGTGTTTCTTTTCTATTCAGGAATAACTTTAATAAGTATAAAATCCTGGGACTACAGAACCTTTAAAACTTTGTAGATAATGTTCAAGGGTTTCTGGATCTGGGTTTTCCCGCAGAAGAATCTGCTCAACCAGATGTTTTTGTCTCCTTATAAGTGACATGACCCTTTCTACTCAAATAATCATATTAATCTTTCTTTTATCCTTGAATTAGCCTATATTCACTTTTTAAAAGTGTGTATTATTCATAGCTGGATCCTCTATATGTCCTTTCATATTTTAGGATATTTTATTGTAATTCTTTATTATTTCATTGTATATGATTTTTCTCCACTCTGTCCCATCTATCCTTGAATGTTTATTGGAATATTTGGTATTCATTCTCCAAAGAGCTTTTGTCTCTGAAAAATTATTTAAAAATTTTTTTCTCTCCCTTTTATTTTGGTTGCCTTTTAAGGTCTTCTTTGACCTGTATTGAGAGACTTCATGTCTATAATTTTTTGCATCTATGTCTGATTTCTCTAGTTTTCCTGAGTAGTTTCTAGTCTTTGTGTGTCTTTTGCCTGATTAAAGAAAAAAACCCCTCTAATCTATGTATTTCATCCTCTGTCACTTCCTTTTTCCAGCCCATTTCCTCTACTACTTTGACCCCAGCTGTCCCTCATCCCCATACATACTTTCAGTGAATTATTCCATTCTACTTGACACCCCATTTAACTATTTCTTTTCTCCTTGATTTCCACACTCCCTTTGTTATTTCATTAAAATTCTATGGCAAGGCCCTGGCTGGTGTAGCTCGGCGGATTGAGCGCAGGCCTGTGAACTAAAGGATCACGGTTCGATTCCCAGTTAGGGCATATGCCTGGGTTGCAGGACAGTTCCCAGCCGGGGCCGCATGAGGGGCAACCACAGGTTGATATTTCTCTCCTTCTCTCCTTCCCTTCCCTGCTAAAAAGATACATAAATAAAATCTTTAAAAATTAATTAAAAACAGTTCTATGGTGATTCATTGTAATTATTCACATACACCTGGACTCCTCTGTCCTTGCTTGATTCATTATATTGGCTTAGCAAAATCTCAAGCCAATGTAAATGTAAATCAGCGTATTTTGTACCTATAGCTGTGAATCTGAACAAAGCCAGAAAAACTTCATAACTATGCTGGTTTCACTTTTATTATAACCATAAATTATTTCATACTACCAGGCAATCATATTCTGGATTTTTATTCTGCTTATTGTTCCACTCTTGGTAATTATTTAAAAACCTTTCATTTTGTCTTGAGTCTGCAATACCTCTACCCTTGTGCTCTTAGTTGATAACTTTGAATTCTATTTCATAGACACAAAAAGATTAAAGCAATCAGAAATAACTTCCAGTATCACACATGCCATCTCTCAGCATATACCCTCTCTTAGTTCTTCCCACTTCTTACATAAAGCATCCGTGCTCCTACCTAAATGCCTCTTGTGTTAGGCACCAACCCTTTCCATTCTTTAAGAATAGGCAGAAGAGATTTTGCCTTTTTCTTCTTTGTCATCAACCTTATTTCTACCAACATACATGCATGCCATTATTTCTCATCTATTGTGAAAATGAAAACTTTCACTTGCCTCCACTTCTTCCACACCCTATCCATGGTCTTTCTTTACAGTAAACTCATACAAGATTTGTCTGTACTTACTTCACTGTACTTACATTGGTGCTCCTCCACCCACCTTTTTTCTTAAACCCCTCCAATCATTTTTATTTCCTTGCTCCTCTTTGTAAAAATATTAAGTTCAAGGTTATTAATGACTACCATATTACTACATTTATCAGTCAGAATGCAGACCTACTCATCTTTTTCTGCTGGTTTTTCTTTTCTGACTGTGATTTTCAGTGCTCTTTGCTAGTTTTTATTTTATTTTTCTTTTCCTGTGCTTCTATACTTCTTAATGTTGGAGTGCCCCAGACTCAGTTCTTGGTCCTTTCTCCTTTCTATTCTCACCCATTGTCTGATGAACGCATCAGTTTCTGAGCTCATCCGGCTTTGAGAACCATCTAAACCTGACAGCAACTGAGTTTATAACTCTAGCCCAGTTCTCTCTCCTGAACTCAGACTCATACATTCCATGGCCTACTGACATCGCCACTTGGATAATTAATAGATGGCTCAAATTTAGCATTTCCAAACTGAACTCCTGATTTCTGCCTTTACACCTGTTGAACAACATCAGTTTTCTCCATCTTACTTGATGATCATATCCTTTCATGTGCTGTGGCTAGAAACTGAAATTATTCTTGAAATTTCTTTCCTTGCAACTCGCTTTCAATGTATCAGAAACTTGTTTCAACTTATACCCAAAATCTAACTACTTTTTAGTATTGAAACTATCACTGCTCTTGCTTGAATTGCCATTACCCAATATTTTGTACATGGATTATTTAAGTAGCTTCTAACACGTCTTCCTACATGTATATTTGCCCTCAAAAGTCTATTCTCTACAGAGAAATAAGAGTGTTCCTCTTATAATACTGGTCAGTTTTTGTTACTCCTTTGCTCAGAGCCCTACCCTACTTTCCCATTTCCTTTGGAGTAAAACCCAAGGTCCTTACAACGGCCCACAAAGTCCTACATGATCTGAGGACTCCCCCGCATCTCCCTGTCTGCACCCTCATCAGCTTTCTGAGCTCAGTTTCTACTCATCTATGCCATGTTTTTCCCACTCTAGTAGTCCTTTGATGTTTCAAGAACCCACACCTCAGGGTCTTTCTTTCTGCCTAAAATGTTTTTATCAGACATCTGATTTCTTAGTTTCCATGTCTCCACTGAGTGTGTGCTTAGATCTCATCTGCTCAGTGTAGCTTTACTGACTGTCTTATTTGACATGGCTTCCTGCCCTCTTCTCCAGCACTTCTGATCCCTGTTACAAGATCTATTACTTCTTACGACAACCATCATTTTCTAACATACATTTAACTTTATTAGCTTTGTATGTTCATTGTATATTTTCTCTCTCCCCTATTGGAATGAAGCTCCATGAGAGCAGGTGTCTGTATTATTCACTAATGTAGCCAAACCACCTAATACAATGCTGATCTATAAATCACTTAATGAGTTTTTTAGTCAAATAATGATTTTTTTTCAGCATATGCTCTATGCTAGTTCTCATTTGGTACTCCTCTTTAAATGGGTCAGCTTTTTGTCGAAAGTAGAGTATGGAGAAGTTGGAGGAGAGAGCTGAGGCTCTCCTCAGATTTGACTGAAGTGTGCAATTCTAGGACTTGTTCTCCCTAATTCAACTTTGCCCTTAGGGCATTGCCTGGAGCATTCGGTGGACTCAGTATCCATCTCTTGCACTTATGTTTGCTGTTATGTGCTATTCTTTGCATTTTTTCTTTGCTTCAGCTTGCTTTATCTTTTAACTATTGGTCTTGGAGGGTTGGCCAGGACTTCAGCAACCCAGTGGGCTTCCAGTGGGATTTCTTTCTCAGCAGACCTCCATGGCTGGTCTGGGATCAGACTGACATAGTCCAGCTGCCATGGCCTGCTCATGGCCCTCATTATAAATATCTTGAAAGGATATTTCTGGACTGTCTTGCATACGTTTAAGGGCAAACTTTTCCTCTTCAGGTTGGAGGTGGAGGTGGAAGGCTATGGTGAGTCTCGTTTCTTAGCATCTCCCTTTGCTTTGGTAGAGAACAAAATATGATTTTCTTCTATTCCTCAGCATTATTTGGAATTATAGCTGTTTGCTTGGTACCTGAAAGATAAAGGTATCGAGGTTTAAAATTCATTTTATTTTTGTTTTTTAAATTCTTAATTGTTTAGTGACTTTTCAGGAAGACAAATGGAATAAAAATGCCTTATACTACCACTGTAACAAAAAATTCAGCTCTATTTCATTTTCCTTCAGTTTGATAGTTCCATTCTTTCTAAACTTTTCCTTCTTATGTATGTTTCATTATCAATTTTTGTCTTCTTTGATGACATCCTTGATTGGAAAATTTTTTCTACCATCTACTTGGTGATTGAAATAATTTTTGCTATCATTCAGAGAACACTGAAAATGCCAACATTGATGTGGACTCTCCCTTGATTTATTAGAACTGATCACTTGCCATCTCTACCACTTATTCAGCCTCGCTGGTTGTTATCTTCATTCTACTCCTACATTTGTTCATTCTGGGGTCATACAAGATATGAATGTATTTACACTGAATCGCTCTGGCACTGCTTGTGTTCCATGTTCAATGTGCCAATTGCAGTAGTGTGTTTGCTTTTATAAACTTCTAGAAAAGTGAGACCTTTATACATTTATATCATGTGTGACAATTAACTAGGCTATCCCTGACAAATTTAATTTTGGAGCATATGTTTATTTTTCATAAATACTTTAGGTCACCTGGGCATTGTTAGGTGCTCTGGAGCAGTAGATTTTAATTCATTTTTCCATTAGTAATTCCTGATTTGGTAATTATTGCATGCACAAAATTAATGCATCAGTGCATTAGAGAGTAACCAAATAGCCTAAGTAAGTTAATGTTCCTTTTCAAGGAGCTTAATATACTCTCATGAAGTACCTTAAAAATTTATTGCAATACATTCTATTTGCTGCCTTTTCTGTAGAAGACAAAGCTATTAGATTTAGCTTACTTGAATAAATGAATTTAAACTTCTATAGGTGCCCAGCACTTGGGGATAGAAGGAGGATTACTACATAGTCCTGCTCTTAAGGAGTTTAGGTAACGAGGCAGAAAGATTCATAACTGACTCCAGTATAATGTAACAAACACTGCATATTTCCATATATATAAGGGACAGGATTGTGGTAGGTAGATTAAAATTTATAATGCTTTTCTTTGCTGCTAATACTCTTATTTTATTCTTCTCTTTCCAAAACCTCTACTTATCTCAATTATGAATACTATAGTTATAAAAGCATTTCATTGAATAAAAGTGTTATATTTTGAGGCTGGCATTATTTTGTATAACAATAATAAGAAACTATTACCAATTAAAGAAACTCCATTGATTTCTAGATAGCTCTCAATTTTGTAGATATTAAAATATGCAGGAAAATGTGTCCTGCAATAAAAACAATAGGGCATTTGAGGTATTTATCCTGACCAGTGTTCTCCATACTACATTGTATTCCAGTGATATCTCTACATCTACCACAGTTCACCCAGTGTCCCCACCCACAAAAGGTTCTGAGCTCTTTTTTAATCCTTCGGTCAGAAGTTGATAATGTAGTGCATTAATGCCATTTACTTTTGCATATGATTTTCAAGGATCATCACTAGAACTTGAATTTTAATAATCCATTAGTTATACATTTTAGAAAATTATAAGAAATAAATTGGGATAAACATTGGATTTTCTTATTATTGTTATCCCTGCTTGTGAAACAAAATTTTATTGAACATAGTCTATATAATACATAAAGAGAATAATAATTTTAGAAAACATTTTTGCCACTGTTTGATCATATTTCATGTGAAAGTTTATTTATTTAACAAGTTTTCATTGAGTACATATATATGTCAGGTGCTCTTTTAGGTGCTAGAGATACATCAGTGAACAAAATAGATACAGATCCTGATCCTCAACCAACTTATATTCTGCCAATTGATACATAGCTGTTAGACAATTCAAACTGTGTTTTATAAGGACCAGGGTTTGGGCACTAAACTTTGTGTGTGTGTCTGGTGTTAAAAATATCCACTTTCTTACATATAAGTATTAGGTAGTAACTCAAAGAGAAGACAAACTGTTATGAAACGGAAGCTGAAAGGAAAGCAAATATGAAAAACACCCAGAAGCACCAGTTAAAGAATAACAAAGGTCTTTTTTCAAGTAGATTGTGGGTGATAATTACCAGGTTTTAAAATTAAATTGAATACCCCAAAATACAGTTTTAAATGCTGCAAAGTGACAGAAATGAAGTGTATTTCCAATGAGTGACTGTGAGGACATCTGGTATGAGTGAATCATCTAAAATTCAAGTCAGATTTATGTAAACTTTGATACAAATCTATTATATGACTTAAAATTGGGTACAAATATAATGATTTCTAAACTTTTTTCTAAATATTCAACAAATATGAAAAGAGAACCCATGGTGTTCCTGGTACTGTGATAACAGGCAGAGTGAGAAAAATAAAGTGATGGTCCTAGACCTCACAGTGGGACTAGATATTAAATAAAAACACATAAAAATGTGAAGTTATGATACCTTATGAAAGTGGTAAGAGGGCATACTATACTTGATCTAGACTTTAGTATCTGAGCAATGTCCCTAAGGAACAAAGTCTGAGCTGAGATTTATGGGGTGTTTAGAAACAGGCAAAGGGAACAGCTTGTGTAAAGCATCTGAGGTCAGAGGGATACGAAATGTTGTATGAACACAGTGCTATGATTGCTGAATCTCAGATGGCAAGGACTCGTGGGCCGCTTTACAGAATTTAGTCAAGCATGTTAAGCATTTGGCTAAGGATCTTGAGAACAAAGGGAAGTCATGAAAAATTTTAGATAGAATGACAGACTAATCTTTCTTTGTATTATTTTAAAAGATTGTTTTACTACAACAATGTCATATAGAAAGGCAAATTACAGTCATCTAAGTAAAAGATAACGGTGTCTCAACTTGGAAGGATGGTGGAAGAGTTGGGAAGACATGAATGGATCAAAAATATTTAAGGAGAAAAGCTAGGAGACATGATGTGGATTTGGAATAGAGCACGGGCAATGAGATGGAGGAGTTTAATATTGCACATTATAATTCTGAGGTGACTTGGAGACATAAAAATGCAGATAGTTGTCAGAGAAGTACATACTAGTCTCAAGGTCATAGGTGAGATATGTATTGAAGATAGGACTAAACAGAGTAAGAAAAAAAGAAAGATTGGTTGAGACTAAGCCATGAAAAAAATCCAATATTTTGCCCTGGCTGGTGTGCTCAGTGGATTGAGTGCGGGCCTGCGAACCAAAGGGTCACTGGTTCAATTCCCAGTGAGGGCACATGCCTGGGTTGCAGGCCAGGTCCCCAGTAGGGGGTGCGTGAGAGGCAACCACACATTGATGTATCTCTCTCTCTTTCTCCCTCCCTTCCCCTCTCTCTAAAAATAAATAAATAAAATCTTTAAAAATATCCAATATTTAATGTCTGGCCAGAAAATGATGAGGCTACAAAAAAAGAGAGGAGAGGTCAGGTAGGTTTTATTTAAAAAGTTGCCCTTGTAAGATTTTTGAGAAAGCTGAAAGTTGGAAGGGTTGGAATTCAGAGTATGTGAAGAGATTGGTCTTAGAGTGAGACTGTGTGGTAACTCCCTTGTATCAAGAAGTGAAAGCAAAGAGGATGAGGTTTCAATGAAACTGTTTTAACATTTAAGGTAGTAGTAAATTGAGGAAAAATCCTAGCAAATATCTTCATTTTTTTTATTGTATCTTCAGAAAGTAGAAGGTGAGCTTATCTGGAGAGGGAAAATATGGTAGGAAGATGCATTATCAGAAATCTGAGGAGAATAGAGATGGTTTTCAACGGTTCTCTGAATGTTTAGGAGAGACAGCTGCCCGGAGGAACCTAGATATTGCCACACTTTGCTAATGGTACCATTCTGCCCCCTTGTGTGTGCTTTTTGCTGTTTTAGTCAGCTGCTTGGGTGTACGCAAAGAGCTAAGAGTAGTTGAATTTATCCAATTGAGTTTTCCGGATGGTTGCAATGAAGAATCAGGAAAACAAAAGGTTTAGGATATTAATATTAATGTAAGTGTTGTTAAATGGCAGAAGGCTTAATAAAACTGATGAAGAGAAAGGGTTGATGGATTTGGAGGAAACAGAATAATCATTGGACTAGAGATAGTGATGATTCTAATCTCAGTGATTTTGTAATTCTCTAATTTATTTTTATCATTATAAGAAAAACTAATCTTGTAATAATAAAGAAGCAATATCTTAAGATTATGAATACAGTGTTATAGAGTGGCTAAAAGGCATAAGTTTCTATAAGTTGCATACTTATGTTGCAAATTATCTACTTTGTAGTCATAAGCCTTTGATATCTATCTATCTATCTATCTATCTATCTATCTATCTATCTATCTATCTATCTATAATTATCTAGTTAAAGGCACTTGCTCCCTAGAATATAAAAATGATACTTCAGAGTTAAATTTCTAATACATTTTTTCTATACCTTCTATACATACCATAAATAGCACAGATTCCAGGAACAGAAATCATTACTTAGTGCTATTACAAGTCATTTGATGTAGCTTTATTGGGACCACCACTTGTATTTCCCCATTCATGTTTTCTCCCCTTCTTTCTTTCTGAGTAACCATGGAATGTTAAGCCTGAATTTTCATGCTATGTTAAGTTTAACCCCTGGCAAATTGATAAATTCTGAGCAGATGTTTTAATTAGAGGTTTGAATGCATGGCAAGGTCTAAGACAGTTGAATAAACATTTCAACTACATTTATTTAGAAAATGCAAATAAACATGTGCTAATTAGTATAGACAATATTAAGAACATTTAATTTGTGTGTTAGGATATGTTTCAACTACAAAATGCTTAGCTCTTTTTTTTAGAGGGTGGGGTATGCCCTCATTTGAATAACAGAAGCTGCTATAACAGATAGATTCAAAATAATTAATACTTCAAGTACATTAATAGAAGTTGATTTCTTGCTCATATAACAAGGTGGGTGATTCTAGCTATGGGGCAGTTCTCCTTCATATGGGTCCAGGACCCCGCGTTCTTTCTGCTTTGTTGCTCTGCCGTCTGTTAGGATTGTATGTTGTTACCTCATTCAGCCTATTGAAAATGAAAGAGAATACAAGGAGGGTTTATCACACCCACTTCTTTTTAATTCTTGACTCCGAAATGGCTCTTATCACTCCATTCACTTTTTTTTTTTTGGCTAGAACTCATTCCTATGGCTCTGGCCCAGTTGCCAAAGTGGCAGGGAAATGTAAAAGATTTGGTGGGAACATTTTATCGAATTATTATTTTTTAATCCTCACCTAAGGATATGTTTTATTGATTTTAGAGAGAGGGGAAAGGAAAGAGAAAAACATTGATGTGACAGAGAAACATCTATTAGTTGCCTCCAGGATGCATCCCAACAGGGGATTGAACCCTCAACCTAGGTATGTGCCCTGATTGAGAATTGAACTGGCAACCTTTTGGTGTACAGGACAATGCTCCAACCAAATGAGCAACCTGGCCAGGGCTTAACAGGAACATTTTAATGTCAGAACAAGCAGAGCTAAATATTGGGGTAGAATTTTAAATTTGCAAATATTTTAAAGGAAAAAAGCCAGAGACTCAAATTTTGAGGTTGGGGAGAGCTGTCTTCATTGATACCTCCCAGGCCCTCTGTGATTATTGTTCTGCTTTTAAAGAAATATTGAAAATCATTGCTCTACAAGATTAAATTAATAAATGTATTTGGTGATAGCTACATCCATATCACTGAGGTAGCAACCACACAATTCCTCATATTTAAAATCCTTAGAAGATGGGAATTATTGTTTCATTTTACCAGAAATAAGAAACTGAGAGTGTTTTAGAAAACTTTTCAGGTCCTTCTGACTTCAAAATTCATATTCCCCCAATAGCACATTAACATATATGTGAAGAAGGAAGGTACAGATTCAAGATCCACTCAACCACTCAATGTCTGTTTACTACACAAGATTTCTCAAGTAATTGCCATATTTTCTCTTTTAATAAAAATTTCCTTAGGGGAAAAATAAATGTATTCTTTTACCCTATCTAAAATTATATTCTCACTTGCTTTGACCACACATCTTTAATCTGTACTTAAAGGCTTTTGTTTAATTTTTCAAAAAGAAACTTTAAAGACATAATATATGTCAAGTATTGTACCAGGAACTAGGGATGCAAATGCCAATAATGTACTGTTCCTGTCCTCAAATGAGGGAAGAGAGAGGAACAAGTAAGCTAGTTAATGCTAATGCACAATGTCAAGTGCAAAGATGGAAATGGGATAGGAATTTATACTGAGCAATGAGGATGTACATCATATAGGAAGGCTCAGAATCCCAATTCTGGGGCCAGAGAAGACTCTGGGAAGAGGTGGCACCTGCTGTGGAGTTTAGTCAAGCAAGTAGAAATTATTTAAGGTATATGGGAAGACAAGAGGTATATTCCATGAAAAATGGGGTATATTCCAGGAAAAAATGTGCAGCAAATGTAAAATCTTATAGCGAGAGACAGTACAACAAACTTAAGGAATTGGAAGGAACTTAATATGGGTTGAGAAAGAATATGAGAAGAGTAGAGCAAGGAGGAAACTAGTGAAAAATGAGACTAAGAAGTGGCCAAGGCCAAGGGGCGTTCTATTAAATGATGTTTTACTTGTCCTGGAGCCTGGCCTGGCTCTGACTGCTTCATCGTCTCTGAGGCAGATTCATACCCCTCTGTTATCTCTGTATTAACTTACATGTCTTTGCCACAGCATTATTTGCCTTACAGTGAGACTTCCAGGAAGTGTCCGTCTGACACCCGTCTACCCCTTATCCTTTGAAGTGATGTTCTCAATAAAGAAAACAAATCAAGTCTTTCACATTTGCAAGCAGTTCAGTTCAGCATCCTAGTTCTGAATCATCCTACTCTGAGATGAGACATATCTGAGATCAGAAACTGTCAACCAAAGAAAATAAATGGGATTTCACTGAACTGAAATTTGGTTTCTGCTACAAGGCAAGTAGCAGGAACTAAATAATTTTCAAAATGGAAAAAGAATCTTTCTTTCCTGACACACTGGCAGATCTGAGCTCTGGGAAATACATACAAACACTTGCCTGAACTTGAAATGGTTAAAATCTAGTAGTAGAGACAGTCTCATAAAAATATAATGTGAGTCATTGGTTTTGAAATGTATGGGGTGAAACTGTATGGAAGGAGAGACGAGGGGAACCCTACCTAAGAGTGTACAGGTGCATTAGAGATGGTACAAGGGAGGAGCAGAGCAGAAAATGACCTGAGAATAAGGGTGAATATATTAATTATTCCTTTGCATTTTCTCTACTGTGAACTCTTCATTCTGTTCTTTTATTCATTTTTCTAATACTCTTAGATTTAAAAATTTTGATGTATATGAGCTCATAAAGCATTGGAAGCATTAACATGTTTATAATAATGACTACATCCTAGTTTATTGTTGGTTTCTCTAAATTTGTTTTTAATGATTTTGACCTGGACAACACTTTAATTTTTAATCAATGTTTTTAATGTCCTATTTTTAAAATAATTAAGTCAACGATTAACCTGAAAGAGATTTAGGTGAATAATGTGTGGTGATAATCTAATTTTTCCTCCAAACTCTCAGCTTTAAAGCAACAGGGTCACATAATGAATAATCTATCCCATCTTTACTCTTTATAATGCACTATTTGTTGCTTATTAAATTTTTATAAAAATTTAAAGTAGTTTGATTCTGGGATGTCCTGTTCAAAATACTCTCTATCTATTATTCAACTTCTGCCACTTTATTTTAATACTATATGGTGTTTGCATTGCTTCACTGCTCTCATTTCTTTCAATATTTATCCACTTATTTTTCCTGTTTATTTTCCCAAAGATAATAGAAGAAAAGGTCAGAAAAAGTTAAATTGGAACCTCTCTGTTTAATTTATTAAAAATAACTTTTTTTTTACCTTTTGAAGACTATAATTTAGTACCTGCATTTATTTTCCAAAAATTTTGTTATTGTAATAGTTTTTTCTCATCTATATACCCTAAGATCTTTATGTCTTTCTAAAATGCAACTTTTAAAGTTGAAGCTAATTAAGCAGAATTTATTCCTGGAATGCAAGTTTAGTACAATATCTGCAAATCAATAAATGTGATATACCACATAAACAAAATGAAGAATAAAAATAGTATGATCATATCAATAGATGCTGTAAGAGCATTTGATAAAATCCAGCACCAATTTATGATTAACAACTCTCAGCAAAGTGGCACTAGAGGAAACATACCTGAACAAAATGAAGGCCATATATGACAACCCCACAGCTGACATCATATTCAACAGACAAAAACTAAAAGTGTTTCCCTTAAGACTGAAAACAAGACAGGGATGTCTGCTTTCACCACGCTTATTCAACAAGTAGAATTGTCTTTATTTGTAGGTAATATGATACTATTCATAGAGATCCCTAAAGATTTCACTAAAAACTATTGAAACTGTATATGAATTCAGTAAAGTAGCAGGATACAAAATTAATATCCAGAAATCAGTTGCATTTCTATACACCAAGAATGAAGTATTAGAAAGAGAAACTAAGAAAACAATCCCATTTATAATTGCATGAAAAGAGTATCTATGAGTAAATGTAGCCAAGGATGTAAAAGACCTATACTTGGAAAATTATAAGACACTGAAGAAAGAAATTAAAGAAGACACAAATATGTGGAAGCATATACCATTTTCATGGATAGGAAGAGTTAATATCATTAAAATGTTCATATAACCCAAAGCATCTATACATTCATTTTAGCTTTTTTCAAGATACCAATGGCATATTTGACAGAACTAGTACAGATATTCTAAAAAATTATATAGAACCACAAAAGACCCCAAGTAGCTACAGAAATCTTGAGAAAGAAGGAATTATTGGAGGAGTCATGCTGACTGACATCTAACTATACATAAGGCCATAGTGATTTAAACAGCATTATACTGGCATAAAAATAGAGATACAGATCAATGGGGCAGCGTAGAGAGCCCAGAGATAAACCCACACCTATATGGTCAATCAGCATTGCCAAAGGAGGCAAGAACATAAATTAAGGTAAAGGTAGTCTGTTCAATAAATGGTGTTGGAAAAATTGGACAGACATGTGAAAAAGGAAACTAGACCACCTTCTTATACCATACATGAGAATAAACTCAAAATGGAGTAAAGGATTAAATGTTACAGTCAAAACCATAAAAATCCTAGAAGAAAACATAGGCGGTAAAATCTCTACCATTTCTGCTAGCGTTTTTTTTTTCTTTTTTTTTTTTGTGATATATCTCCTCAGGCAAGGGGAACAAAAGAAAAAAGTAAACAAATGGGGACTAAATCAAACTAAAAAGGTTCAGCACAGTAAAGAAAACCATAAACAAAATAAAAAGACAGCCCACTGAATGTGAGAACATTTGTCAACAATACATTTGATAAGGGGTTAATATCCAAAATTTATAATGAACTTATAAAACTTCACACCAACAAAATAAAGAATCTAATTTAAAAATGGGCAGAGGAACTAAGTAAACATTTCCCCAAAGAGTACATACTGATGACCAATAGACACATGAAAAGATGCTCAACTTTACTAGCCATCAGAGAAATGCAAATTAAAACCACAATGAAATATCACTCATGCCTGCCAGAATGGCCATCATCAATAAATCAGAAAACAGCAAGTGCTGGTGAGGATGTGGAGAAAAGGGAAACTTAGTGTACAGTTGGTAGGAATGCAGACTGGTGAAGCCACTGTGGAAAGCAGTATGGCGTTACCTCAAAAAAATTAAAAATGGAGCTGCCTTAAGACCCAGTGATTTTACTTCTGCGAATATATCCGAAGAAACCCAAAACACTAATTCAAAAGAATCTATGCACACCTACATTCACTGCAGTGTTATTTACAATAGCCAAAATTTGAAAGCAGCCAATATGTCCATCAGTAGATGAGTGGGTTAAAAAAAGCCTGTGATACATTTACACAATGGAATATTAATTAGCCATAAAAAAGAAATCTAACCTTTTGTGACAGCATGGATGGACCTGGAGAGTATTATGCTAAGTGAAATAAGCCAGTCAGAGAAAGTCAAGTATCATATAACTTATATGTAGAATCTAATGAACAAATTAACAAACAAAATAGAAACAGACACATAGATACAGAGAACAAACTGACAGCTGTCAGAGGGGAGGAGATTGGGGGGCTGGGTGAAAAAAAGTAAAGGAAATAAGCAAAACAAACAAACAAAAACAAAATCCTCATAAATAGCCATTATGGTGATTACTGGAGGGAAATGGGGTAGGGGGTGGCTGAAGACGGTGAAGGGGGAAAACTGGAGATGAGAGAAGACTTGATTTCAGGTGGTGCACATACAATACAATATACAGATGATGTATTTTAGAAGTGTACCCCTGAAACCTGTATAATTTTAAATATTAACTAATTTTGCCCCAATTAATTAAATAAAAATGAAAGCTATTTGCTGAACTATTTTATTTCACATTTATTGCCAGGTTATAATATTTTAATAGTAAATAACATTAAAAATAAAAAGTATTAAAATGATAATTTGATTCAATTGAGTAAAGAATTTACTACTTTTGGAATGTGAAATATTTTATCTACTTAAGACTAGTGAAGGACCATGGATTTTTATCAACCCAGTAGCTTAAGGTAAAAGAAGACATAGTGATAGAAATTTTCAGAGGTTTCATGCCGGTTAGTTGCAGAATCAATACTCACCCAGCCACTTCAATGCTGACCTTGTTTGATAAATCATGGGACACAACACAGTGTTAAGAATATCTGTGTTGAAGTCAGATTATTCATGTATATCAAAAACCCATTGCTGCCATTGATTTAGCTGTGCTTAGCTTAGCCTTTTGTAAGTTGAGCGTGAAAGTGGGTTTGAAAGAAAGAAATTAGATCACCCAGACACAGTAGTTGTATGCTTGATATGGAGCCTTTCTTAAAGGTTAAATATTTTCAGTAATAATACCAAAAGTGTGAATCAATTGGGGGTTATTTGCAATTAGATATACACTTTAACAAGTTAAAAATTTGCTATATTTTACTCCAAATCTATAACATTTTAAAGTAGGTTAGTGATTATAAGTGACATTCTCTAATTACAGGTGTTATTCAGATTTCTTCCTTGAAATGAAAGCTGAACTTCTTATCTGAGAAAATTGAAGCAATTATATAGAAAACAAAATCATCAGGGGTACAATAAACAAGTGATAGCATCTAATTCTTAAACATTCAATGTGATTCAATATTTTTCTAACATTTTCTAAGATTTTCAATTTATACATTATAATATAGTTATAACACTGCAATTTTTTTCAAAATTTCTCAAGCAAAGCCACCATTGCTGTCAGTAATTGACTTTAGAGTGAATTTTGTTGAGGGATGTAATGTAGTGTTGCATTCTGTGATTTGCTATCTTTCAAAGTTTGGATGAATTTATTTGAAAGTTTTAGCTTCACTTCAGGTCAGTGTGAATGGTATAGGCAAACACAATACTTGCATCCTCCCACAATCATTTCAAAATTACAACTAAACTATAGAACAACCATCATTCAGAACAGCCTGAAATTCAGTTGAATAGAAGTCTTACAACCAGAGATTTAAAGGAGAATTCACATAGAGAGTGGTAGTAGGGGCGAAGATGTTGCATGGGATGATCCCACACTCACGTTTGGTGGATAAAAATAGGGAGGGACATCTCAGCTGCGGAGGTCACCCCGGAGGAGTAAGGGGTTCCAGCCCCATACCAGCTTCCCCAGGCCAGGTTTCTAGTGCTGGGAAGAAAAGTTCCTGTACTTTTTTGTTGTGAAAACCAGCAGGAATTGAAGCTGAATGGGACAGAGGGCTACTTGAATCCCAGGCAGTTCCTCTTAAAGAGCCTGCACATGGATGTACTTGGACTCACTCTTTCTGAGCTCCAGCTCTATAAAGTTAGCTGAAAAAGCACCAGGGACATACAGGGAAGAACTTAATTGTCTGGCATAAAAGAGAGAGGTGGTGGGCAGCTTTATCCCAGATAGAAGTCCTGGCAGAGGCTGTTGTTTCTCTGATGAACCCTCCCCCTACAGAGCTTGCAGGGGGGTGCCGTCTCTGACTCTACATCAATCTGGCTATCACTTTCACCCAGCCCTGCTGATTCCCTGACATCCCACCCCACCAAACTTGTGGGCCCACGCAAGCTGTTTCCAGTGTTTTTTTTTTTTTTTTCCATATGAATGGCCTATATTGGTTCATACTTTAGACTTTCCTAAAATCTTTCAGACAAGAAGCATCTGAGGTCAGCATGCCCCATACCTCCTGGGAGGTTGGTGGTTGGAGGTCACATTCAGTCCTTGCAGATGATCAGCCTCGGGGTAAATTCCTCCCATTGACAGGCCAACGGCAATCGAGGCTCAATAAAACAGAAGGGGGATATATAGCCCACACAAGTGGTTGGGAAAGTACCCAGTCTGGTCCATCAGGAGGCTGTTCCACTGGACCTTATAGGACACCTGCTACTTAGACCCCTCTGCCAAGCCCCACAGATATAGCAGCTCTACCTAATGCACAGAAAAAAACACAGGGAAGCTGACAAAATAAGGAGACAATGAAACATGTCCCAAGTGAAAGAAAGAACAAAACTCCAGAAAAAATAACTAAATGAAACAGAGACAAGCAATCTACTAGATGCAGAGTTTAAAACACTGGTTAGAGGGATGCTCAGTGAACTTAGGGGAAAACCAGATGAACTTAGAAAAAACTTCATCATAAAAAAGGACATAAAAACCATGAGAAAGAATCAGTTAGAAATGAAGGGTAACTTAAATGAAGAATAATTTACAGGGAATCAACAATAGAGTAGATAAAACCAAGAATCAGGTCAGTAATTTGGAATGTAAAGAAGCAAAACAATCACACAATCAATACAGCAAAAAGAAAAGAAAAAGAAAAAATATTAAGGTAGTGTAAGGAGTCCTTGAAACAACTTCAAGCATACCAACATTTACACCATGGGAGTACCGAAGGAGAAGAGAGAGAGCAAGAAATTGAAAACCTACTTGAAAAAATAATGACAGAACACTTCCCGAACCTGGTGAAGAAAATAGACGTATGTCCAGGTAGCAAATAGAGTCCCAAACAAGATAAACCCAAACAGGCCTGCACCAAGACACATCATAATTAAAATGCAAAAGGTTAAAGACAAAGAGAGACTCTTAAAAGGGGGAAAAAAAAACAAGGGAAAAGCAGTTAGTTCTACAAGGCAAGTCCTGTAAGACTTTCAGATGATTTCTCAACAGAAACTTTGCAGCTCAGAAAGGATTGGCAAGAAATATTCAAAGTGATGGAAATCAAGGACCTACAGCCAAGATGGGTAGAGTTACCCAGCAAAGCTATCATTTAGAATTGAAGGACAGGTAAAGAGCTTCCCAGATGAGAAAAAGCCTAGGAAGTTCATCACCACCAAACCAGTATTACATAAAATGTTAAAGGGTCTTCTTCAAGAAGGAAAAAAAGATAAAAAAATATGAGTAATAAAATGACAAATTCATATCAACAAATGATTCTAAAAAAAATAAATGAACGAGCAGAATAGAGGCAAATTTATAGATACAGAGAACATTTTGACTATTGACAGATGGGAAGGGGTTTGGGGTGATGTGTGAAAAACATGAAGGGATTAAGAAGTACAAAGTGGTTGTTACAGAATAGCCTTGGAGATGTAAAGTACAGCATAGGGTGTCAGATGGGTGTTAGATTTATCAGGATGATCACATAGTAAGTTATATAATGTCTAATCACTGGGGTGTACCCCTGACACTAATATAATATTGTATGTCAACTCTAATTGAAAAATAAAAAAAATGATTTAAAGTTTTAAAAATTAAAAAAAATTAGCTTCAGTTATACTATTAGGGTCCTTTAATTGCTGATGCTTTCCTGAAGCACTTAAAAGTGGATAAAGACACTATTTAGTACTGAATTTAGAGAAAAAATAGTTAACATAAAATGTCTTTTGTTGGAAGTGTAATTGGAAGAGTTTCTTGGGTTGCTAGTTATGGCATTTGATTAAACATTACTCTTTGATGTTCTTGGGGGAAACCTGGACAGAATATTGTTTTAAACTTTTTGAGTGAAGTGAAAATAAAAAAAACAAACTTGATTTTTGTGGAAAAACATGGTATTAAGTAACAAAGGAAATTAGTAAATTTCAAAAGGAAATTAAAGTATATTGACAGGCATAGAAAGTACAAGTGAAAATAACTGAAGAGAAAACCAAAAGCTTATTTTATATATATTAAATTTTTCAGGACCTCTGGAACTCACTCTCTGGGATAGAGGACTTGCTGTTCTTTTCTTCCTTTAAGTTAAATGCTTCCATAGTCCAATCTTTAAATGTGTGTTGTTTCTTGAACCAAGATACAATTTTTTTTCAATTAAAAAAGGTGTATTTATCCCTATGTTTGTTGCATCCTTATGTACAATAGCCAAGATATGTAAGCAACCTAGGTGTTCATTGATAGATGATGGATAAAGAAGGGGTTTCATGTATATATAAATATTATGTATATATAATGGAATATTACTCAGCAATAAAAAGAAATGAAATCTTGACATCTGCAACAACATGAATGAACCTAGAGGTCCATTATGCTAAGTGAAGTAAGGCAGACAGAAAAGACAAATACCATATGACTTCACTTATATGTGGAATGTAGAAAACAAAACAAATGAACAAACAAAACAGATCCACAGATATAAGCTGATGTTTGGCAAAGAGTGGGCAGGAGTCAAGAAAACAAAATTTGGTTATAGTATTGTCCCATATACCAAAAGATTGTGAGTTTGATTACTGGTCAAGACACAAATTTAGGTTGAGGGTTCAATCCCTGGTTGTCAGGGAATGTATGTGAGGCAACCAATCAATATTTCCCTCTCAGATCGATGTCCTTCTCTTCTCTCTCCCTCTCTCTCTCAAAGCAATGAAAAAAAAAAGTTCTTGGCTGAGGATAAAAAACATAAAAACAAAATTTATTTTCATCAAAGATGAAGAAAATGATTGTTTTGATAATAGTCAAGAACCATCCTTCTAATCCTGATTTTCTGTCTTGATAATAGTGAATTTTAAAATTTTACTTGAAATTTTTAATATATATTGAAATGAATGAATGATTTTTAATAAATTTACTAGTGTAATATTCTATCAGTGTATTTGCTAACATTAAACATTTATATTTCTATATAATTTATTATGTTTTGAAGCCTCTATATATCAATGCATATGATTTGCTGGCATTTATTTAAAGTTTTACAACTTTACTTATAGAAGAAGTTAGTATAAAGTTAGTTTTATATTATTACCTTTTCAGATTTTGCTAATATATTGATAATACTAATAAAAATTCTGTTATTTTCAGTAATTTTAACTTCCGAAGCTTCTTATAAGGTTACTTTTTTCTTTAGAAAAGAAAAAACTCCCATTAAACTCTCTGACCCTAAAGCCATTTAGGAGTACTAATTATTTTGTATCTTTACTAGTTTACCTTGTACTCATTTATATAGTTTGACTTCCAACCACAATTAAGTTGATATTTTTCCAGAAAATTAACTTATCAAGGTTGATGACTTCATTGTAATGATAATGTTTTGACAACAGAGGTGGTAGCGGTCGTTAACTCCTCTGTATAGTATTTAAATTATTTGGCCTTGTTTTAAGTGATTCACATGCATGACCTCAAATGCCATATTCATACTCCTGATACAGTTAAAAACGGTCTTTAAAGTTGTATAGATTTTAAAAAGCATTTTAATAATAGGATTCTGATGTTTTAGCTCAAATGCCAAGGATTATAGTCATCTACATTTATGTACATTTTCAGTTGTGTAATGCATATATAGAGATTACCATATGTATGTGTGTGCTCCTTTTTACAAACTTGTATGTAGGAGTGCAGAAGGGTAAAAACATAATGTGTAAAACTGCTCATTTTATATTGGAAATACTAATATTTTTGTGTCTTTTTTGACTTTAATAATATTAAATTAGATAATATTAAAGTACTTGGCATATTCATTATTATTTCAGTAACAGATCCATTGGCTTTCTGATGCATAAATCTTCTTATTTTTCAGAAGCTCTCTTAAAAATGATAAATTGTTTCATAATAGATTAAAAAAGAAAATCAACTATTAGTGACTTGCTAGAGAAACCAAAAAGCAAATTAAAAAGCAGTTCCCTTTGTTATCTCCTACATAAACAAAAAGAAATCTATCCCCACTCCGGTTGCCAACAGACAGTGCTGTGGACTGCTCTTAGCCTCACTCACCGTCTCTTTGGTCTCGGTTACAGTCCCTGTCCTGCATTCTGAGTCCAGGTTCATGCTGGTGCGTACAGCTCCCAGCTCCATTGCCATAAGGCACTGACTGTCCTACCCAAGCTCTGCTGCACACTAGATGGGACGCGATGCTAAGTGCCAACTGGCATTTGGCACTACTGGACCAATATCCCTGTTCCACAGTCAATTATTACACTTCCCTTATAATGGCTGTGCTGCCGAAATGGTATGCTTTGCTATTTCCTCTTAGGGGCTGTTTTGGTGTTTTCCATATTAGAAAGGTATTAGGTAAAACAGAAATATGGATAATATAATTTAAAACCAAGAAATGTAGTAGGCATAAGACAAAGCTTTCCCAGACTTGTTAGTTGCAGTTAGTATTTTGAACCTCATGCAAAGCTTTAGGGAAATTATTTTCAAGGAGTTTCAGCAGGAAAATTACCTATTTTGCATTTTTTAAAAGGTCACTTTATGTGATCCTTAGAAAATCAAATTATGGAGCTGATAGTGGAATAAGAACAATTAAGAAAGTAAAATGGGAAGCCCTAATCAAGAAATCATAGTAGCTGGGACTAGGCTGGTAGTTTTCAATATGAATATATAAATGTGAAGTTTTTGGTGGAATTGACAGAACTTAGTTAGTTTGTTGGAAGGGGTAGTGATTGGAGAGGAAGGTGTCAAGGGTGGGTTCCAAGTGTCTTTTCAATGACTTCCAAAAATATTTGAACCTTAATGAGAAAATGAAAAATGCTCTTATTTAGTTGATATACATGCTCCCCAAATTTATTTTCAACTCAAGCTTTCAACAAATTTTATTGAGGAATGATCATGTACTTGGCACCTACCTAGGTGCTAGAGAGACTAAGATAAATAACACGAAAAACCCTTATAAATAAAATAAAGTAAGACCCACTGGTCTGATACAGCTATGGAAAGCTGTTAATCATCCAGAGAAGCCTCTGGGAGGTTCCATAGACTTTTGGGAACCTCGGAGCTGAACTCGTTGACAGAAGAGTGGAGGTGGAGAGGGACTTAGGAACGGTGAAACTGATAAATGGGTTTTGTTTTTCTTGCATTTTCAGCGCTGATTGAATTGTGTTGCCTTCTCTGTCAGCACTGAATCACATTGACAGAGCAGGGTGTGCTCCATTTGTTTTCTCTTGTTTGATATTGTCTCTCATTGATTTGTCATCTCAGACACTGACTGAGTCCGTTCTACTCTGTAATTGCCATCGCTACAAACTGGCCTTTCACAAAACAAGAGCAAAAAAGAAAAGTTTTATTTTTCTTTAGGTGAAGACATGGTAGGAGTGTTGTTTCAAAAAGAATTCTTAGAAAGCTCTCTAGACATTCATAAAAATGTGGCTTATAAACATACAAATAACATATATGAAGCATAAACACATGTGTACACTCACAAAGATCTCTGAGATGGTTTTGCCCAGGACAGTGCAGGACCCATCTTGACTGTGGATGCAACGCTATGGAGTGCAGAGAAGGTGGGGTTTTGAACCAACCTTAGTTTCGGGTGCTAGTTCTGCCCTTCTCCCGGGGTGATCTCAGAAAGGCCCTTGAATCTCTCTCTGCTCACTCTCATCTATTACTCTGGGATAACACATAGTTTCCTAACTGTCCTGTTGTGACGATTAAATGAGACACTGTATCTGCCACCCAGGAGGCTACTCCCTTTACACTTCCTTTAATTTTTTTTAATTCACACTTTCAACTTTATTGCTCTGAATCTGCTTTCAGAATTATTTTTAAAACAGTATAATGTGAAGCTGATTTTAATGATGGCATTAATGAGTACTTACCTATGATATATTTTTATACTTATTATTTCAATTTATTATTATTCAAACATTTTTTCATCCATCTTATTCTGAGAACACAAGTATATGAATAAGGATGAGAAGGAAAGGAGAAATGTGACTGCAGTGGGAAATGATTAATTTCTTTTGTAAATGTGATAAAACTTTCATGACCTTAGATAATATGATTGTATTTGTAAAACTGTAGCTACATAAGTAGTAGCAGTTTTGTCACGTGCACTTTTACTCTGCTGGGTTGTGTGCAATCGCTGGTGTTGGAAATAGTTAATTTCTTGGTTGGTGAGTATCAAGGAAAGATGTAGTACATGAACAAATGGTCCAACTGAGGAAGATGATTATAGGCAAATCCCTTAGATTTACAGATTATTGGAAGTAATGGTTTACACTAAGACTTAAAATTGTTTCCAATTATTGGGAAAGTATATTTTACCTTTTGCTGAGATGAGTTTCCATGTCTGTAGATACTTCAGTTTGGGGGGATGTCTGTGTGATGAAATTTTATTAGCTCCTGTTATGGTGCTACCTTTTAAATTAGTTTAATAAATCAGGAGGTTTTGTTTTATAATCTAATAGCTTCTATAGTAGGTATTACCCTCAAAATTCCAAATATGACAGAATGGACAAGGAAATTGGGTAAAGTGTATGTTTGTGAATTTCTGGAGATGTGTGGTTGGTGGAGGGGAATCAGGAGTAGGAATTATATTGGCTTTTGACATTATTCTGTCAACCTGAGTGTGGTTTGGTTGCCCCTTAAAAGACAGCATACTTTCAGGATAATCACTGTGCATTTTTAAAAAGCATAAAATGAAAGCTTACCATTTCAGAAACTAGTATCAGGACTTTTTCTATATTCCAAAAATACGATATATATGACAATTCTGATAAATGAACTTACTGGGAGATTTTGTTAAAAGGTGTGTGTTACTATGGCAATTTATAATATCTTCTCTGAGCAGAAACATGTAGAATATTACTGAGGACTTTAATAAGAGCAAAGAAAAGGTCAGATCAAGTCTATGTTGCAATAAAAAGGGAAAGGTTGCAGAAAAATGAATTTTGAAGATGATGAATGAGTACTCTGTGATATTAAGTGGTAACTTTGATTTATTTTGATCCTCAAAACTAAATGCATGAAATATTATTCTTGTTAATCTCATCATTGTAATAATTATGTTCATTACATACAAATGAGATGGTTGGATGTGATGAATGCAACCCTGATTGGAATATTGTTAAAATGAGCAAACTGTTCTTCCTGTCTCCAGTCCCACACTTTTCCACTTTGGCTCATCTTGTTCATCATCACCAGATTTATCCCTCTGTGGCTGCCTGCAGTCCTCCTTCCCAACCTTGCGTGATTTCTCTGTGAATGCACAAAGGGTAGCTCCTGGAATTATTTCATGCTCTTCCCTTAGGTACATCCTTGTTTCCTCTTGGCACCTTTTGTAAATCATTCAAGGCCCACCATGCCTTCTCTCCTTATAACTAGAAATGATTTCACCCACTTCTACCTTCTCTTACTCCTACTTTTTATTGCTTTCATTATTAACTGTTTCTTAGATGCTAGTGACAATTTAGCCACTTACCATATTATTTTGAAATGTTACTTAACCTCTTTGGGCCTCAGTTTCCTTATTTATGAAGCAAGGAAAAAATTGGATTAGAATAGATTAATTTGGGGACCATATGGTCTTCACTACTCAACTCTGCCATTAGCAGACATAGGTATCATGTAAATGAATGAACTTGACTGTTTCATAAAACTTAATTTACAAACACAGGCAGTGGGCCAGATTTAGCCTGTGGGCTGTAGTTGGCCAACTCCTGGAGTATATACTACAATCTTTGAGTCTCTCTCCAGTGCTAAGATTGCATGAGATGATAAAAAAAGCCATTTCTATTTTTTTTATCCTCACCCGAGGACATGCTTCTTAGAGAGAGGGGAAGGGAAGGAGAGAGAGAGGGAGAGAAACATAGATCAGCCACCTCTCATGTGTGCCCCCAACTGGGGACCAAATCTGCACTGTAGGCATGTGCCCTGACCAAGAATGGAACCCATGACCTTTTGGTCTACAGGATGATACTCCAACCAACTGAGCCACAGTGGCCAGGGCAAAGCCATTTCTATTCCTAACATCAAAGGGCTGAAGTTTTCCTCAAAGAATATCTTATTACACCGTTAATTGTGATGGATGATAATGGACGGTTTTAGCCTTGCATTCTCTCTCCCCAGTCAGTACCTTTCACATGGTTGTGAATATCTTAATGTATATTCTGTCAATATAGTAAATGAAGTTTCATAGCAAATCATTATGACTGAAGAATAAACTGGGCAAAACCTTATTGTCAATTTTTTCCATACTTTTTTTGATTGGTCAAATTACATGTGATATGATATTTATGATACATTTGCTTCCTGAAATATGAGAGTAGGGTATGATTAGTGATATGTCAGCAACTCAGTAAATATCGTTGTTTGTATGATTAATTAATATTAGGAGTACACAATTATCTCTGACATTTTCATACAAAACTATCTTTTGGAAATCTCCCTCTGCTTCGTCATTCTTTGATAACGTTTGTAGCTCCTGTGTAAAACATATCAATAAAAGTACCTGATCTTAGATTTAGTGAGCCCTGGCTTGATTTGCATTTGTGCTTCAGAAGAAAACGAGGGGAGGGGGAATCCTCATTTTATTGTGCTTTCCCATGAAGTCTACTTTCCTTCACCTTTGATCTAGCGTTAATTAACACTTCCTGATAGCTCTCAATTGTATTCAACACTGTCACACGGGCTTTGCCTGAGTACCTGTTTTGTTTGGTTGGTTTTAAATGAAGTTACTTAGTGTCTCTGGAAGAGCATTCAAAAGGCAACAAAGGCCTGCATATCTTCCCCTCACTGTTGCTGCAGTTATCTCTCACCTTTGTGTAAAGAAAGCTGAGAGTCTATCTGCAGCCTCACCTTTAAAAACAAAATCCTACATCCAGAGTAGTCATATCATTGTTATTGACTGGAGGCTTATCTGCTGACTTCTTGATACCTGTATCCTATCTGACTTTCATTTCCGTAATAAAAAAAGTTTGCAGTTCTCTATCAGGCTTTCTTATGTATTCATTTTCCTCCAAAATTTCCTGTTCTAGTCGGCTGTACCACATAATATTTTTTATGTGTCCACTGTTTAGAAACTTATTTTTATCTGTCCAGATCTATACTCACTAATACAGACCTGGCCTGACCAGAAAACATGAGTTTGAATTCCTATGACTAAGTTTACCAGGCACATGCTGGGACCCCAGAAACAGCAAATCAACAGAACCATTGGGACATCTTAGCCTAGCTGATTCTGTGCCAGTGTGATGCGCCTACCATCAATATAGATTGGATGTTTTTGTTCTTCTAACTCCAGATTCTTAAGTGGAGGCGAGACTTGCTTTGAAGAATTTAATTCTTAAGCAAATATGGTCTTGACATGTGAGTTAGGAAATAATTATTCTCATAACAGAATAATTCCTCACTGTGCAGAATGACTCTTCTACAATTTCTTTTAAAAATCATATTTCCTTGGCTTTTACAGTGTTTTAACTGTTAAAATCCCTGAAAAGCCATGAATTTAAAGGTGCAGAATCACTACCAGCAGAGAGAACTCAGAGAAGACGAAGCCACTCTGTAATCACAGTCCTCGGCAATGGTAAATCAGCCTGACCCTCAGGAACACAGCTCTGCGTGGTGGGGAGAGCACCTCCAGTAAAGCCACCTCTGATGTGCCGGCTCACTCAACCCGGAAATCCTGGCATTCACCTTAACGCTTTCTTCTCCCTTTCTGTCAATTCCATTGGCCCAGAAATTCTATCACTTTTATCTCCGAACTAGATCTCAAATCTGTGCCCTTGTGTTCAGTCCACTGCCGTTGTTCTTCAATGCACTTGCTCAGCAAATATCTAATTTGGGTTGACTATACAATAGTCTCTATTCTAGGTGTGGGAGGTACAGCTATTTAAAGAATAAACAACATTTGCTTCATGGGTTTTACATTCTTATTCAAGATTTCATTGTTTCTTGCTTTAACTATAGCATTCATATCATGACTTCAGCCTCCCGCCCCCAAGATCTTTCCTCCACACTAACACCAGAGTTGTCCCTCTGAAAGACCATCGGGATTGTGTCACATCCTGTATTCAAATGACTATCACAAGCTTTGAAAATGCCAGGCTTGGTGGTAGTCAGACGGAGCCAAATCTGCTTTTCCTGCTTCATTTCCTGTGTCCCAGTGCTGTTCTCCAGTCACGTGGGACCAGGAGCTGATCTTAGACTAGGCAGACGCAAGCTTTTCATGGTTCTCTTGTGTTTTTACACTCATTTATTGTGCCAGAAACTTTATACTCCCATATCTATCTGAAGAATTTTAACTCAATTCTATGAAGAGAGTTGTATTTGCCTCAAACAAGCAATTAATTTATTCATTGTAACCCACAGCAAAAAAAAAAAAAAATTGTTTATTAAAAAAAGATTTTATTTGTTTACTTTTAGAGAGAAAGTAAGGGGATGAGAAAGAGAAGGAAAGAAACATGTGAGAGATACATCGATTGGTTGCCTTTTGTACCCCCCTACTGGGGACCTGGCCTGCAACCCATGCATGTGCCCTGACTGGGAACTGAACCGCTGATCTTTTGATTCACAGGCCGACACTCAACTATACTGAACCACACCAGCCAGGGCTATGACCCACAGAAAAAATTTCAAACATGCTTTTATAAAAGTAGCAATTAAAGAATTAAAATTATTTTATATTTTGTTTTTCGTTTCCCAGCATCAGTCCTGTTAGATTGTCAGCCTATTGAAGGCAAGACAATGTTCATATTACACAGTTGTTTTCTGAATAAAAGCAGACATAAATGTAGTACCCAAGAAATTCTGTGCTTTCCTTTGAAAGGGGATATTCATGGGAATATAAATATTACATAAAAAGTTTTACCTTAAGTCTCTCTTTTTACCATGTCAAATATAATAATCACTGGATATATGTACCTCAATGGCAAAATCAAAACCCAGGGAGAAAAAAGTTATCATTTAAAATCTTATACAAAGCAGTTATTTGGTTCTATAATTTTAGTACCTAGACAAAGCTTAAAATAGGGTTTTAAGAAATCTAGTATTGTTTAGCATTGTTATCTGAAAAGAACAAGATTCTTTTTAAAGGCAGCATGCATAAAGACTTCCAGAACCTGTTTGGTGACCATCAGAGGGAAGGGGGTGGGGAGGTAGAGGGGGTAAATGGGGGACACATGGTGATAGAAGTGCGCTTGGCTTAGGGTGGCAGACACACAAGACAATGTACAGATGTTATATTATAGAATTGTACTTGAAACCTATCTAACTTTATTAATCAATGCCATTAACCAACAGATTCAATAAAAATTTTAAAAAGATGTTCATAATCTTAGCAATATTAACGCTGACATTATTCTTAACATTATGAAAAAAATAATGTTTCCAGAACTATCTAAAAGTGAGTAGATAAGATGAATCCAGAAGGAAGAGATGAAAGGATCCTGTGCATTGAGGTGAGAGTAAACTCAGTGTTGGGGACCACCGTTTCTCAGCCCCCCTTGGGGACTGCCGTACATGGGCTAAGACTTGCTCAGATTTTTAAATATCAGTATTTCCTCAGATGTCACTAAATTTTGAAAGAAAATACACATCAATGGACTTTAACAAATATTTGAAACAATTTAATTTAATGGGGTAGAAAATTTGAAAATAACAGTATAAAGTTCATATTAAGTACAGTCACTTGAGGCAAGAAAAGCCTCTATTAAGATCTCTCAAGCTTGTGAACCTATTGTATAACTTGTTTCAGAGTAGCAAGGTTAAGGAAATAGTGAGTAAGGTTAAGTTCTGGTCTGTCCAAAATTCTTGTGAATAGTCCTTATAATAAAGAGATACAAGTGAAAGTAAGAAGAATGTAAATCATTATATTTATAGCAAATATGAAAGTAATGAAGATTCCCATGTTCTCAAAAAGAGGTGTTGACTTGAAAGAGGGCATTTGTGAAAATATATAAATATTTATAGAATTTTCAGCCTATTGTTATAATGGCAAGAAAAGTCCAGTACCACAATTCTGGAACATACTTAGATTAGGAAATAATGCCCTTCAGAGGTCAGTAAGGGAGGCCCTCTTTCCTATAAATGAATAACATAAGCAGTATTCTTGTGCTGTATTGCAATACTAGTTAAACTTTGTTTCTGTTTGGGTAAAGGTGTGGAAGAGGAACAAACTTTCCTCTACCCTTAAGGATCTCTGGCTTGTCTAATAATAAAAAAGACATGAGATAGATTAGTAAGAGAAAATAACCAGATTTTATTCATACATGTGTATGGGAACCCCACATACGTGAGTGAGTCGGAGACTCCATATGCAGGAGAGATTCAGAGACAGAAAGGGAACACGGGTATGTAAGACATCCTGAGCTAGAGATGAAGTAAGTTGCCTTAGGGGCTTCAAATTGTCACCGCAGGATGATACAAAGAGCACAGCGTTAGTAAATAGAAGTTTGCCCTGCCCCGTAGATAGGTCAAGAGAAGTTATCTCTGGTAGCCTCTTATGGGCAAGGCGTCTAATTAAAACTCGTTTAGGTAGTTAGTATGGGAGGAAGAAGTTTCTCTTGAGCCTGTGGCTAAAGTTGCCTTAGCTCGCAACGATCTGTGTACCACAGAGGCACATATTGGGGTGACTCATTCCAGACCCTCACAAAGTTTTTCACATGAATTTGCTATGATAACAATGGGAAATCACCTAGGGTAAAGTGATTTTTCTTAGTCTTTCAGAGCAGGGGATAATGAGAAAACAACTCACAGGTCTGTTTTTCTACAACACCCCATTGTGACTCTGTTGGATATTTGATTACTGTCTTAGGAACTTTCTGGAGAAGATAGTGGAGAGAAGAGTTAACTGAAGTTCACAGTGCCAGGTTAGACCCTGGCAACTTGCTTGTCATTTGACACAGAAGATGTAACATAGGGAAAGTGCACAATAGCCTCCATGGTGAGGTGTGATATTTTCTTTCCCTCTGAATTTTGCATTAAAGTTAACATCCTTTGCTTACAATTTTTTTTTACAAGCATCCTAGTCTCTAAAGCTATCAGATGCAGCAGACTTTCTTTACTCTTCCTCTCTTATCTCATTGGAAGACTTAATTTGTTTTTTTCTCCATTTTGAGATGTTTTATAACAATGTAAATGCTGGTATTCTTTCTGGGTTAAAAATAACTGGCATTTTAAATACTGCATTTTAAAGTTACAATAAACAGAAATGCTTTTTTTTATTGTTGACACTAGTACAGGTGTTCCCATTTTCCCACCCTTTGCCCCTCCTCACCCAGCCTCCCCCAGCCTTCACCACATTGTTGTCTGCGTCCATGGGCTATACATGAATGCATGTTTTTTGGATAATCTCTTCCAGTTTCCTCCACAACCCTCCCCTCTGGGATCTGTCAGTCTGTTCCAGGCATTCATACCTCTAGTCCTATTGTTTGTCAGTTTCTTTTATTCATTAGATTCTGCATATGAGCAAGATCATCTGGTATCTGTCTTTCTCTGAGAGGCTTCTTTTACTTATCATAATATTCTCCGGTTCCATCCATGTTGTTGCAAAGGGTTAGTGTTCCTTCTTTTATATAGCTGTGTATTATTCCATTGTGTAAATGTACCACATCTTTTCTGTCTACTTATCTACTGATGGGCACTTGGGCTATTTCCAGATCTTGGCTATTGTAAATAACACTTCTATGAACATAGAGTTGTATATATTCTTTCTGATTGGTGTTTCAGGATTCTTAGGATACATTCCCAGAAGTGGGATCACTGAGTCAAATGGCAATACCATTTTTAATTTTTTAGGAAACTCCATACAGCTTTTTGAAGTGGCTACACTAGTTTGCATTCCCACCAACGGTGCGCTGTTTCCCTTTTCTACGCATCCTCGCCGGCACTTGTCGTTTCTTGATCTATTGATGGCAGACATTCTGGCATATTTGGGTTGATTCCTCACTGCAGTTTTAATATGCATTTCTCTGATGATTAGTGACATTAAGCATTTTTTCATGTTTATTGTCCATTTGCATATCCTCTTTGGAGAAGTGTTTACTCAGGTCTTCTGCCCATTTTTAAATTGGATTGTTTATTTTATTGGTGTTGAATTGTATAAATTCTTTATATGTTTCGGATATTAACCCCTTATCAGATGTCTCATTGGTGAATAGGTTCTCCCATACAGTAGGTTCCCTTTTTACTTGGTGGTTTCTTTTTTTAAAAGATTTTATTTTTGTTTATGTTTAGAGAGAGGAGAAGAGAAGGAGAAAGAGAGGGAGAGAAACATCAATGTGTGGTTGCCTCTCACATGTTCCCAACTGGGGACCTGGCTCACAACCCTGGCATATGCCCTGACTGGGAATCGAACTGGTGACCCTTTGGTTTGCAGGCCAGTGCTCAATTCACTGAGCCACACCTGCCAGAGCTGTTGATGGTTTCTTTTGCTGTGCAGAAGTTTTTTAGATTGATATAATCCCATTTGTTTATTTTTTCTTTTTTTTCCCTTGCCCTAGGAGATATATTGGCAAAAATATTGCTACAAAGATGTCTCAGATTTTACTGCCTATATTTTCTTCTAGGCTTTTTATAGCTTTGTGACTTACATTTAAGTCTAATTAATTTTTAGTTTGTTCTTGTATGTGGTATAAGAAGGTGGTATACTTTCATTTTCTTTTTCTTTTTTTTTTTTTTGCATGTACCAGTCCAGTTCTCCCAATACCATTTATTGAAGAGACAGTCTTTACCCTATTGTGTGCCCTTTCATCATTTGTCAAATATTAATTGACCATAAAGTGGGTTAACTTCTGGGCTCTCTGTTCTGTTCCATTGATCTATATGCCTGTTCTTATGCCTGTACCAGGCTGTTTTGATTACAATGGCCTTGTAGTGTAGTCTGATATTCAGTATTGTTGTCCTTCCAACTTTGTTCTTCTTTCTCAAGATTGCTGAGCTATTCAGGGTCTTTTTTGGTTCCATATAATTTTTTAGAATAAATATTCTAGATCTGTGAAATGTGCCATCGATATTTTAATAGGAATTGTGTTGAATCTATAGATTGCTTTGGATAGTATGGACATTTTAATGTTAATTCTTCCAATCCAATAACACAATATATGCTTCCAGTTGTTTGTGTATTCCTCTGTTTCTTTCTTCAATGTCCTATAGTTTTCTGAGTACAGGACTTTTACCTCCTTAGTTAAGTTATTCTTAGGTATGTTATTTTTTTGTTACAATGGTAACTGAGATTGTTTTCTTGATGTCTTTTTTCTGAGAGTTCATTATTGTTATATAAAAGAGCAATGCTTCTTGAAAGAAAAAACTACAGCACTCCAAAGAGTTGATAGATTTGCAAGATTAGAATCATTGCTGTCCATTATGTCTTTGAAAATTATTTAGATAATCATAGCAAAATTTATAAGAATATATGAAAAATAAGGCAATTGAACAAATTAAGTAAAAGTGATAGTTTTTTTACTTAGATGTCTCCAAAGTAAGGTAGTTTTTTTTTATTTATAATTTATTTGGTGATATTAGAAAAAGAAAAACTATACAACTATAATCTGAAGTCCATCTTTTCCTTTGTGAGGAAATATTCTGTTTTCTTAGAATTAGTTGGTTTCTAGTCTGCTGGTAATAGAATGATGTATAGTTATTAGTTTGCTAAATGTTAACTCTATGTCCAATTTTAAATCTTTATGAGAGTCTCCAGGGGTGTCTAAAATGGTCTTATTCATGAATGCAATATATATTCCATGATGTATTTTCCTTGTATGTCTTTTGAACATTTCTCTGTTTTCCCATCCACCATCCTGAATGCATTGGAGACCAAGAAGTTTGAAAGATCTTACAAAGAAACTTCTATCTACTTTTAGTGTTGACTTCTATTTGAGTGTTATTAAAGTTTTTTATAGAATACACAGAGTTTTTCATAAAATAGCTCTTTTGGGTTTTAATTACAAGTCTGAATACCTATTTCTTCATTGGAGGTTCTTTACTGGAGGCTCCTGGTGCCTAAAGCAAGTCTAGCCCCAACTTCTTGCCAAATCTGGTAGGATCTCAGATATGGTGTTCTTCTGTTGCCTGTATAGTTTTGGAGTTAAATGTTTCCTTAGATTCTTCTGATTTAGTCTTACATTTTATGTTAAGTAACTAGTAGCTAGACCATCTAAAGAAAGTTTGATTGAGTGTTAAAGCTTTTGAAATGATATCAATAGCCATGATGAAGGACCATAAATGAATGACTTGAAGTTTCAGATATGATCTACTACTTGAAGTATATAATGTCTTTTAAAGATTTGGAGGTACGTATATGACTGGTAATTTTTTTCAATAGTAATGACTCTTTAAAAAAGTTAAAAGGATGTAAATGCAATTACAAAACTACAAAAATGGTTTGGGAGTTGAATCAGTTTAAATTTACCCATTATATTGCCCAGATATTTGAAACCTTAAAGTGTTCCTGTCTACCCCCGTGTGCAGCAGAGAACTAGAAGAAACACGGCAATCAGTGTAATTACCACTCCTAGACTCTATCAGGGACAAGAGAAAGAAAAATTGTTCTTTAGTGTGTCCTACACCCACCTCACCTTTTCCCCTCACTGTCATGCCAGAGGATCCAAATGTATTAGTATGTTTTCCTGAATGTGTCAAGGTCTCTACTATAAACCTATCACCTTTAGGGAACACTTCCATGCCATGCACCATTATTCTATTCTGCACCCTAAAGAATAACTTATTGCAAACTGACATGTTAAAAATATTTGAACAACAAAATTTGTATCTCTTCCAGGAATGTTTGTCATGTTATGGTACATCATTACTTGATGTGAGCTCTGATGTTGGGATTTGGAATATTAGGGATGGACTGATGGGGTCACGTGGGCAGAACTATGTTCTCACAACCCATGAAATCCCATGAAAGTGGTAGTCAATATGCTCTCTCAACATAAAAGTGACACTTTCCAGGACACAGTCTTTGGGGACTCTATATTTGTAAGAGAAGCAATAGAACATATTGAAAAGAGCATGGGATTTGGAATCCCAGATCAATGTTTCCCAGTCTATGTTATTTCATTAGTGAACAGAACATGTTAATAACATCTCTCTCACTGGGTTTAATCAAGAGGAAAAAAATGAGATATTGTAGGTTTGGGTTATTTATGAACTGTTATATGGTACCCTGAAAATGAGCCAGCACTGGGGATATAAAACTTTATTTCCATATATACACATGTATAAAGAAATTCCACATTAGATGCATAGCCACTTTATAAAATAACTTATACAAATATTTTAACATAAATTCTCTTATCTACAACAATGATCTGTATTGACATTGTTTTTTCTTATCACTAGTCTTGATTTGTAATTTATACCATTATGTAGAGTTTCAGAGGGCTAGATATAAATAAAAGAGGAATCTTTAAGTACTTTAAGACCTCTGTGAAATCAAACCATTTGTCTTTCTCTTTATGACTTATTTCACTAGCATAACACTGTCTAGATTTATCCATGTTCTCAAAAATGGCCAGCTTTTATTCTTTTTATGGTTGAATAATATTTCATTGTATATACGTACCACATGTTCTTTATCCATTTTATCAAGATACAGGTGAAACATTTTTAATCATACCATTATTGTTATTGTTATTGTTATTGTTATTTATAGATGGGGCACACTGAGAGGAGCCCAGGGGCGGAAAGAAAAATTCTGGGTATGTAACCCTCCTTGAATTTCTACTGTGAAGTGAATGTTTTAGAATTGTGTGTGTCTCTACTCCTTGATTTCTATTATTTAGTCACTTCCTAATCACTATACTATTGTTTGTAATATAAGCATATTCTTCAACACAAATATTTTAGTAATCATTAATATTTGTAATCATTAATATTTTAGTAATAGTTTTTATCAACTACTTGTATTTCAATTTTAAAAAAACAGTATTTTTCTATTGTCATCTATATTAAACTTTAATGGTTAGACTTCTTTCATATATGTCAGATAACTTTGTATTCCCACAGTCTTTATGGTATGGATGATGCCTTTGTAACATTTGTGTCAATTATTTACATATAGGGGAGATAAGAAAAATTTTATTATCCTTTGGGATCAGATCAGTGAACTAGACAAAGTATTTCTGGGAGAAGTGAAAGCAAATATTCCCTATTTTTTAAATATATATAATTTGCATATTATGGGTAGGAGGCAAAGTTTGAAGTAAGTTTAATGTGTATAAAGTGATGATTTTATATACATTAAGTATTGCAAAATGCTTACCAAAATAAGGTTTGTTAACACATCCATCACCTCATATAGTTATCATTTTTAGTGTGTATGGTCAGAACATTTAAGATATATTCTCTTACTATCTTTCAAAATTACAATACATTATTGTTAACTATAATCAACATGTTCTATATTAAATTCACATAACTTATTCATCTTATAACTAGAAGTTTATACCCTTTGAACAACATTTCCCCAACAAACTGCATAATGTACATTAAATAGATAAGTTCCTAAAAACATACAATGTATCAAGACTGAATCATATATAAACAGTAAATCTCAACAGAACAGTAAGTAAGAAGATTAAATCAGCATTCAAAAACTTCCTACTAAAAAAAAAGCCCAGGATGAGATGGTTTCACTGGTGAATACTGCTAATCATTAAACAAAGAATTGATGCCAATTCTTCTCAAACTCTTCCAAAAAAAAAATTGAAGAGCAGACATACTCCCAAATTTCTTCTATGAAACTAGAATCAACCTGATATCAGGCCAGATAAGAACACTGAAAAAAAAAGGAACTATAGACTAAATATTCCTGATGAACATAGATGGAAAAATTATCAACAAAACCAGCAAACTGACTTCAACAGTACTTTGAAAGGATCATATATCATGATCACATTAGATTTATCTCTGGGATGCAAAGATAGTTCAACATACGTAAATCAATAAATATGATATACAATACTAATAAAATAAAAGATAAAATTCATATATTCATTTTAATGGATACAAAAAAGCATTTGAGAAAATTCAACATCATTTTAGGATAAAAATACTCAGAAAATTGGGTATAGAAAAACACATACCTTAACACAATAAATACCATATGTGGCAAACCCACAGCAAAGACTGCACTCAATAATGAAAGGTTGAAAGCTTTTCTGCTAAGATCAAGAACAAAACAAGGATGCCTACTCTTACTTCCCCTAATCAAAGTAGCACTGGAAGTCCTAACCAGAGCAATTAGGCAAGAAAAAGAATAAAAATCATCTAAATTGTACAGGAAGAAGTTAGGCTGTCTGTGTTTGCAAATATGATTTTATATATAGAAAACCTAAGACTTCATCAAAAAACTATTAGAACTAGTAAGTTCAGTAAAGTTGCAAGATACAAAATAAATATGCAAAAATCAGTTACATTTCTACACATTAACAACAAGCTATCTAAAAAAGAAATCATAAAAAAATCCTAGTTACAATAGTATAAATAGATACTTAGGACTAAATTTAACCAAGGAGCTGTACTAAAAATTATAAGAAATTGAAGAAGAAGCAAATAAATGAAAGGCTACCCCATGTTCATGGATTAATACTGTTAATTAATACTGTTAAAATGTCCATACAACCCAATGACATCTGTAGATTCAATGCATTCCTATCAGAATTTCAATAACAGTTTCCACAGAAATAGATAAAACAATCCTAAAATTCATATAAAACCACAAAAGACGTGGAATATCCAAAGCAATCCTGAGATAGAGAAACCAAGCTAGACACATTACACTTTCTGATTTCAAGCATTATTATAAAGCTGTTCAAAACAGAGTGATAGTAGCATAAAAATATATACATAGTCCAATGGCAGAGAAAGAGAACCCAGAAATAGGCCCAATGACCAACTAACACTTGACAAGAAAGCCAAGAAGATACATGAGGAAAATATGGTCTCTTCAATAAGTGGTTTGGGAAAACTGGATGCCCATATACAGAAGAATGAATTTAGAGCTCTATATTATAATACTCACAAAGATTAACTTGAAATGGGTTAAAAACTTAATTGTAAGACTGGAACTGTAAGACTCCTGGAAGAAAACAGGAAAAGAAATCTCCTTGCCATTGGTCTTGGCAAAGATATTTTGGGTAAGATACTAAAAGCACAAGCAACAAATACAAAATTCAACATCAAACTAAAAAGCTTCTGTATGACCAAAGAAACAATCAACAAAATAAAAAGGCAATCTATAGAATGGGAAAAAATGTTTGCAAACTGTATATCTGATAAAGGTTAATATTTAAAATCTGTAAGGAACTCAAACAGCTCAATAGCAAAAAGAACGAAACAATCTGATTAAAAAATCAGCAAAGGATTTAAAGACATTTTTCAAAAGAAGACGTAAAATGGCCAACAGGTATGCGTAAAGGTGCTCAGTATCACTGACAGTCAGGGAAATGGAAGTCAAAATCACACTGAGATATCACCTCACACCTGGTAGAATGGCTGCTCTCAAAAAGACGAGAAACCTGCTGGTGAAGATGTGGAGAAAGGCAACCCTCGTGCACAGTTGGTGGGGATGTAAATTGGTGTAGCCACTGTAAAAAACAGTATGGAGGCTCCTCAAATTAAAAATAAAACCACCATATGGTGATGCAAAAATCCCACTTATTGGCATATATTCAAAGGAAATGACAAAAGAATATTGAAGACATGTCTATGCTCCCCAGCTCACTGCAGTATTATTCACAATGGCTGAGACATGGAAACACCCTCAGTGTCCATCAGTAGACGAGTGGATTAAAAAGATGGGGTATGCACAAGGTGGGGCAAAAGTGGGTTTATAGTTGTGGGTATATGAAACAGAGTTTATTCTTGTATTATTTTTTATTAAGTTTTATATTTTCCATATAAACAATGATGAACCTACTTTTGCCCCACCCTGTACATTGCACAATAAAATATTATTCAGCCTTAAAGAAGAAAATCATACTTTTGTGACAACAGGGATGGGCCTGGAGGATATTATGCTAAGTGAAATGTCAGACAGATAAAGAAAAATATTGTCTTTCTCACATGCAGAATTTTTAAAAGCTGAACTTACAGAAATAGCAATAAGAATGTTGCCAGGGTCTTGGCAGTGGGGGCGATGGGGAGATGTTGGAGAAAGGGCACAAACTCCTAACCATCAGGTAAATAAGATCTGGGGCTCTAATGCACAACATGGCAACTGTGATTGTCACTACTGTATTATACAGGGGGGTCCCCATAAATGGAATATATTTATAAAGAGTTGTATATTTATTCTTACATGTTTAAACTTCAGTCACCTTCAAAATACCCTCCATTTGATGCAATACACCTATCAAGACTTTTTCCACTGCTCAGAACAGTTTTTGAACTCGTCAATTTTGATGCCTTTTACCGCTTCTGCCATTTTTTGTTTTGTCTCTTCCACATCAGCAAAATGTTTCCCTGCGAGGATTTTTTTTTTCACTGGGAAACAAAAAGTCGCTGGGGCTAGATTGGGTGAATAGGGAGGGTGGGGCATGGGGGTCATGCCATTTTTTAGTCTAAAAATGCTCAACACTAAGCACAGTGTGGGCAGGTGCACTCGTAAATTACCCATCATGAGATAGGCAAACATGTTGTCTTCAAAAAAAATTTACTGAAGCTAAACACAGCCTGTCACAACAAAGCCAGCTGGTACACTGATACAGATGGGTTCCTAGAACACTCACCTAGCAGGGGAAGCCTGTACTACAAGGGGCCTGTCCTCCAGAAGATGATTCATTTTTTTGGGGGGGGTCCCCTCTCATATATTTGGAAGTTGCTAAAACAACTGTAGATCTTAAATGTTATCACCACATACACCCAAAAATCATAAATATGAATAAACAGAGCTGTTAAGTAACTGTTGTGGTAATCATTTTACAATATATATGTGTATCTAATCACATTGTGTATCTAATCACATTGTATTCCTTAAACTTACATGTTTTATATTTCAGTAAAGCTAAGGGAAAAAAGCCCCCCAAAAAGTCATATCTTAAAAGAAACAATGAGAATCAGTTTTTTCTTTTTATCCTCCCCTGGGGACACTTATTTTTCATTGCTTTTACAGAGAGGAAGAGAGAGGGGTGGGGGAGAGAGAGATTGAGAGAGAAACATTGATTGGTTGCCTCACATACATGCTCTGACTCAGGGATGGAACCTGCAACCAGGCATGTGCCCTGACAGGGAATCAAACCCACAACCTTTCATTGTACAGGACGATGCTCCAACCAACTGAGCCACACCTGCAAGGGCCAGTGTTTTCCTAAAGCTGATAATTTGATCCTGGGTAAATCTGCCCTCTCTTACATGGTGGAAAACACTAAAAGCTCACGGCAACATTGTATGCCTTGAGAATATCAGCGTAGACCACATCCGAGAAAATGTTCATCTTAGGCCCAGGGTAGGATGAATGGGAGGTAAGTGTAGAAGCTGTTGTGGAGTCTCTAACTGACCAAATCCCATGAATAATACCGGTTGTTGACTTATTGGGCTTTTCTGTTGCATTTAGTTGTGGTCAGCTGACTCCCCTCAGTGTGCCCTTTTGGCCTGCATGTTTTTTATATACTGCATTTATGCTTTTGCTTTTCTGTACACTTATTCCCTCAAGCTCTAAACCCAGGAGACATTCTGGACCTCATATTTAAAAAATAAAAATTAAAAAATGAAAGGAAATTTCTAATTCCCATTGATCTTACTTTCTCAACATTTATCTATCACTCTCTCTATTTTCCCTACCCCTGTTAAACCTTCCAACTTAATTAGGACAAGTTTAGTAGACAGTTTCCCTTCTTTGTGAGTCAAACTTCTTGAATCTATTCATCTCATTTTCTACAAAATAATGTAATCAAAATAATTTTTTTTGTCCAGCTTGCTCTCATGCTGAAAGCAACACTAAAACTTAACATTATTTTCACTGCTATTTTTTTCAGGATAGAGTTCCGTACCTGACATTACAGCCTCATAACCTATCACCTACTTGTGTTTTATGATCTAATATTATAACAATATCATCACTTCATTTCATTGCTTCCTGCTTTGGTGTTTATGCTCTTTTTCCTTTTACCTGAATCCCCCTTGCTCCTTTTTAAAAATCTGGTTAATTTATGCTCAAGCTTTAACACGCATCTCATGTGGCATTTTCCCCCATGACAACTTTCCTGAACCATCCACATAAGTGAGGTTCCCCTCCGCTGACTGTAGGAGCACCCCTGGCGTAGTTCTGCCTTAGCTTTTGCCTTAGGATGGTCATATTTCATAAGACCACAAGCTCCCTGAACACAGGATAATACACGATTTATTTTTGCTTCACAGGTGCCTAGCACTGGGCCACTCACATAGGAGACACTGTAACAGTATCTTGGGTGTCTTCTGATGAGACATTTCAAGCTCTCATGTGTTACTGTTGTCCTCTGGGGCCCTCAGAGGTGTGACACCAATTCTGGCTATTGCCAACATAAATATACATGCATATTAACCTAACTGATGAATAACAGAACTGTTTTATTTTTATGCAGAAAATATATAGGTTCTTAATTATAATGAACAAAAAGCCTAATAGTCTTTAAAGCTACCTATGAGTACCCTTGTTTTTACAGGCAGAATTTAAAAATAATCAAAGTACGATACTCAGCTTTTACATTTTTCTGCTTTTTTGCAGATTGCTGCCAATTCCTGGGGAAAGTCATGGGGAGAGAATGGCTATTTCAGGATTCTTCGAGGAGTAAATGAATCTGACATTGAAAAGTTGATTATCGCAGCTTGGGGCCATCTAAATTCAAATGAGCCGTAACGCATTAAATTTCCACAGGCCATGCATTTAGGTGACCCCTTAAACTGAAATGAGGCACTGTGGGGTTCTCCGTGAGAGTGGGTTCTTCGCCCCTTCACCTTGTTGTTATAATCTGCCTGTTTTCATGTTTTATCCCAGGCTCTGTGCTTCTGCTTTCTTTACATTTCTGAGTATACCAAAGCACAGAGAGAAAGCAAAGTGGCTACCAGCCTTTAAAGTTCCTTTCTGTCTTGACTCTTCTCTCATGACAATGTCTTTTTTCACTCGGATAGTTCACAAAGGGTGTGATGGTGCTTGTTCACAGCATTCGTTTGTAAATGTATGGCTCTTCCCTTTGACCAATGAAGACTGCAGACAACAAAAACAATGGAAACACTAATTTACCATCTTTACACTTTTTTTTCAACCAAATAGTGCCTCCTTAATTCAGAGCTTGCTTGTTTTCCCCAAAGCAATGAAAATAGATGATTAATTGTTTCTCTCAATAAGGAAATGTTTTGCTTCTTTTCATTTGCCTAAACCTAATTTGCAATCTGGATACAAAAGGAGAGTGACTCTCCACAGCGAATAACTACTCTTTATGGTACTGTGTGATGGTGCTTAATGTGGAGAAGGTGGTAAGTACTGAACAGCTCAGAGGCTGACAGTAGGAGGACAATACTTTTGGAAGCCAATCCACTTTGTGTAAAGTCTATTAAGCTCAGCTGCAAAACTATTGGGAAAGATAACATATTTACCTCCAAACAACAGTATGATGCATGAGTCAGATGGAAGAAATACACTTTTATCGCAATCATTATGTAGCTCACTGCTTGAGATTCTAGAAAGTCAGCTAAATTGGCTCTACTTTCAATCTAATTTTTAGTTTTCTATAGTCAGGGAAAAACAGCATCATCATAATGGCCTAGAAAGAATGTAATCTTCATAATTCACTGGTATCTTAAATGGCAAACTAATAAATGAAGAAGCAAAGCTAATCAGTAGGTGAGCATGGCCAATTATAACTGCAATGGTGGGATATCCATGGCCTTTGTTTCTTGGTACTTTTTCATATTAATTTTCAGTGTGGGGCTTTTCTGTATCATTGTGCCCAAAGGTGCCCTGATTAGATAAACCAGATGTGCTGCACATGGGAGGAAGTAGAGACGGGAAGGTGAAGTCCTGTGGCAACTGCTGTTTTCTCCATTTGTCACTGCAGCTTTATTCACACGGTTCCTCCCTGGAAAATATACATGAGGCGGATCCCTAATGCAGCTGCTGAGCTAGAGGTTCCCCCCAAAGTCCCAAAGCCCCCACAGCTATTGCTTGGGGGATGAGAGAAGTGGAGCAGGGTCATTGAGGGTGACTTTGCATATCTGAAGAACTTGGCCAGTGTTTTAGTAATGTTAAGTGACTGTGCCTCCTCAGAACCAAAGAGATGGGTGTGACTCCCACCCAGGATGCCATGTAGCTTGAGGGACTTCCCACCCATGCAGGAGAGCTGGAAGGCAGTTAGCTCTTTGTCAAGGCCAGCCCTGCCTGGACTAACAAAGGCAGGGGAGAAAGGGAGGGGAAACCTGACTACTGGCAAGTGTAACCCAGGATGGGAGGAGTTAAAAATGGGGTTACAGAGGAAGATCTAAGCTGGAATTTAAACCCAGGTGCGGGACAGCCATTGCACTCTGGACAGGGCAGCTTGGGAAGGAGAAGCCTCTTGACCATGTAGCATAGTAAGGGGTCTTGAAAGGATGCAGGAGGATTCCCTGGTACACCATGAGGATGTAGTTTTGGATTAAGAACAGGAACCTAGCTAGCCAAGCATGGATGACTAGATAAGCCAGAATACAGACAGGAATCTGCCCAGCTAAGCTACAGACTTCTATTTCTTTTCCTGAGAGATGGTACCTCTGACTGGTCTGGTTTGGCCAGAAGAGTACGAGTGTGTGTTTGTGGGTATTTCTTTGTTTCTAAAGCAAGAGGGATTTGATGGAAGAATTCTGCCATCATTCTAAATCTGTGTAACTTTTGAATAAATAGTTCCTTTCGTTTTCGTAAGATCTGGCGTTGGGAGTCATGGCTCTTATCGGTGGTGGGCAATAGAACCCAGGCTCTCTGGTAGAGATTCACCTTGTTGAGACTGGCCGGTGCTCCCCCAGAGAGTTGAGAAATGGTTTGCTTTTGTTTTTGTCTGGGTTTCTTTAGATGCAACCCCCGAGATAACATTTTGAATGCGATTTGGGTGAAGGGAACATTGAGTTGGGGGGGGGGCATTGAAGGTAGACAGTAAAGGGCACGTTAACAAGCAAAGCACCACCACAGGTGACTAGTGCCTGTCCCTGGGGACTGTTGATAATTCCTCAGATATATGGCCCCTGAGAAAGAAGTTCGTGGCGGGAGAGCTGCTCCTGGGGTCTGTGAATTCCCTGGTTGTTCTGATCTGGCATACGGGTGGGAAAAGCAGGTTCCAGTGTCAAGAAGAAGACACACAGGCAAAGAAATTCAGGTCCTGGTGGTTGGACATCAGATATCAGTTTGTTCACTGAAGTGGCGTGGGTGAGGTGGTACAGGTAGGGCGCTGACGGTGTCTCTGCTGAAGGTGTGAAACACTTTCAGAACATTGCTTATATGCTGAAGGCGCGGAAGTAATAAATAATATCATACTAACGTGTTAGATGACTAGCATTGCTTTTAAAAACAAAATGGGATTAAGTTGATCCATTCTGTCCTTGTTATGTGTTTCAATGAACAGACAAAAATTGTTGGAATTAACTTTCTCATTGTGGTGCGTGGTTCTAGATTGTAGGCCTAAATCTGCTGTTTTAAAATTTCCTACTCTTCTAACTATACCAGCCAGTGGGGAAACTAATCCCAAAGATTTGAAGAAAAAAGCAAGTATAACGATAAAGAATCCCATGGGAAGGTACAAGATGTGTTAGTTTAGCAAATACAGACTACGTCCTAAAGGAGAGACAGAGACTGGTTGGCACAGAAGTATAAGGGAGTAAGGAAAATGCTTTAGGCTTGTTGGCTTGTTGAGTTAATATCTTCCTTTGAATAACATTGCTTTTTACTTTTACAACTTTAAGAACATGTTTGGTTCTATTTATTATCAAAAGGCCCGGAGTTGTCAATCTTTAGAAAATACTAATTGGCATATTTTTTGCCCACTCGAGGGAGTAACTATTTGTAGACTTGATTTGACTGATGACTAGAGGGTCCCTTCCTGCTTTGGCTTTTCTTTGTTTGCAGTACTCCCTCCTCACCTCAGCTTGGACTGAGCCGTGGGAAGGGCCAGACCTCTGTGCATGTGTCTGTACAGTTTCTGTCTCTGTGCATGTGTGGGGTTTTGTATTTTGTGTTAAAAATATACAAGAAAATATTGTCTGCAAAGATCATTTAACTCAGCCAGGACAATGTCTCAAATATTGTAAGCACAGTATTGGACAATACTGTAAGCACTAAGATCTGGTTTTCTTCCTTTCCAATCAGAAGTATGTGCCATTTATGTGCCTTTGATGAGCTCCAGTTAAAACTGGTTATTGTATGTAGTTTTTCCTGGAAAAAGAGAAAATAGTCTAATACAGCCCATTGAATCAAAGCTTGACCACTCCACTCAGTTGGGTACTGCTTCTTTCTTCATCTGTTATTAGGAAATATACATAAGGAAGCAGTAGAAAAGACTGTAAAGACAGGGCTCATGCCCTTTTCTGCTTCACAGTTGCCTTTTCTCATTCTATTCTAAATAATGAAAAGCCTTCCTGTGTTTTTTAAACACTTTTTGAAAAATCTATTTTATTGATTATGCTATTACAATTGTTCCATTTTTTCTGCCCTTTCTCCCCCTCTGCCCTGCATGCCCCCTCCCACTCTCATCCCCCCCCCCTTTAGTTCATGTCGATGAATCATTCATATAAGCTCTTTGGCTTCCTGTAATATACTTAACTCCTCCCTGTCTATTTTGTACATACTATTTATACTTCCTATTCCCTGTACCTTTTCCCCTGTTCTCCCCCTCCCCCTCTCCACTTATAACCCTCCATGTGATCTCCATTTCTGTGATTCTATTCCTATTCTAGTTGTTTGCTTAGTTTGTTTTTGTTTTACATTCAGTTGTTGATAGTTGTAAGTTTGTTATCATTTCACTGTTCATATTTTTGATCATCTTCTTTTTCCTAGATAAGACCATATAACATTGGTTGGAGCATACTAATAAGGGCTTGGTGATAATGAACTCCTTTAACTTTATGTTGTCTGCAAAGCACTTTATCTGCCCTTCCATTCTAAATGATAACTTTGCTGGAGGGAGTAATCTTGGATGCAGGTCCTTGCCTTTCACAACTTTGAATACTTCTCTCCAGCCCCTTCTTGCCTGCAAGGTTTCTTTTGAGAAATCAGCTGATAGTCTAATGGGGACTTCTTTCTGGGTAACTGTCTCCTTTTCTCTAGCTTTTTAAGATTATCTCCTTGTTTTTAACCTTGGGTAATGTAATTATTATGTGCCTTGGTGTGTGCTTCCTTGTATCCAACTTCTTTGAGACACTTGGCTTCCTGGACTATCTTTGCTAGACTGGGGAAGTTCTCCATTATTTTCTCAAAAAAGTTTTCAATTTCTTGTCCTTTCTCTTCTCCTTCTGGCAGCCCTTTGATTTGGATGTTGGAATGTTTAAAGTTGTCCCAGAGGTTCCTCAGCCTCTCCTCATTTTTTTGAATTCTTATTTCTTCATTCTGTTCTGGTTGACTGTTTATGTCTTCCTTCTGTTCCAAATTGTTGGTTTGAGTCCTGGTTTCCTTCCCTTCACTGTTGGTTCCTGTATATTTTTCTTTATTTCACTTTGCATAGCCTTCACTTCTTCTCTATTTTGCAACTATACTCTACCATTTCTGTGAGCATCCTGATTACCAGTGTTTTGAACTCGGTATCTGATAGGTTGGCTCTGTCTTTGTTGCTTAGTTCTATTTTTGGAGCTTTGATCTGTTCTTTCATTTGGGCCATATTTTTTTTGTCTCAGTGTACTAGTTAAATTGTAAGGGATGGAGCCTTAGGTATTTGCTAGGGCAAGACAACCCAGGTTTCTGCGTTGTGGTGCTATATGTGGTGGTTGGGGGGCACCTGAGAGGGAACAATGTCGCTTGCTTGTCTCTTGGCTTGCTTTCAGTCATTTCTCCTGGTACCCACAAGCAAATTGGGCCCTTCTGGTGCTGATTCCTGGGTGGTTGGGTTTGTGTACTTTCTAGGACCCTGTGGGTCTCTCCAATGAATTCTCCTGTGAGGCTGGGAGTTTCTCCCACCACCACAAACCCCACAGATTTTTAGAGTCAGAGGTTTTGAGGTTTTATTTCTCTGCTCTGGAACCCTAGTGCACAGTCCATGTTGCTCTCCAGTTGTTCCTCTCAGTTTATCTGCATGCAAGTGTGTGACCACCTGGTCTGGTCTGTCAGCTACTGCACTGCCCTCCTGGTCCTTCAGCCACCAAATTGCTGCACATCCTCTCCACTCTGGCTGCCCATCTCCACCCCTCCTACTAGTCTGAATGAATGTTTCTTCTTTAACTCTTTGGTTGTCAGGCTCCCATACAGTTCGATTTTCTGACAGTTCTGGTTATTTTTGGCTTTTAAATTGGTTGTTGTCCTTCTTTTGGTTGTGCAAGGAGATAAAGTGTAACTACCCATACCTCCATCTTGGCCAGAAGTGCCTTCCTGTGTTTTTACAATGCATATTCACAAATTCTCTTAAAAGTACATACAAAAAAATGAAGTCAGTTGGTATTTAGCCAGAAAAAAAGAAAACATCTTGAGTGTTTCCAACATAAGGAATCCGGTAAAAGGAATTGGTTACTTAGGTGATGGAGAAGCAGAGAAGGCCATGGAGCATGGTTAATTCTTCTTGTGACTGGCAATAGTAGGAAGCTGCCATCCTCTCTAGACTAAAAGGATGAGGAGAAAAGGTGGGCTACTGGAATGTCAGAGCTGGCATTTTCCTGATAGTAGCTGGAAGCAATGACAGGCCTGTCAGGTAGAAGATGGAGTCATAAAAAGACATGGTGCTACCAAATTTTCCAACTGTGAGAGAGGAAGGGGAAGATACATAGAGGCTTCTCCTATCCTCATGACTTACAAAGTCTCATCAGCGCCTCTCATTGGCTGATCTGCTGAGTGATGACCAATTCAGGAACTTATGAAATAGAGCTGTTGGTGTCAGCCTCCACCTTTATCAGATACAAAGGAGGACAGGATAAGGGCAAGGGATAAATTAGATGGTAAACATAGAAAATAAAGTTTTAATACATCCCATAAGACAATGAAAAGTAAGCTTATGTAAATGAATTCTTTCTTAATGATTGATTAGCTCATGAACTCAGTCCCTGGCTAATACATATGTCTTTTGAAAAATATTTTATTGATTATGCTATTACACTTGTTCTGATTTTTTCTTTTGCCCCACCGTCCACCCAGCATGCCCTACTCCCTCAGGTAACCACCCCCCAACAATTGTTCATGTCCATAGGACAAGCATATAAGCACTTTGGCCAATCCATGTACTGTGCTATATGGAATAGTACCTTCCATATACTATTGGAATAGTATATGGAATACTATATGGAATTGTATATTCCATACACTCTTTCCTATACTGTACTTTACATCCCCATGACTATTCTGTAACTACCTATTTGTGCTTCTTAATCCCCTCACTTCTTAACCCATTCCTTTCATTTGGGCTATATTTCTTTACCTTCTCATTTTGGCAGCCTCCCTGTGCTTGTTTCAATGTATTAAGTGGAGCTACTTTGACTCTGTATCTTGGTGGTGTGGCCTAACATAGTAGATGTCCCATAGGGTCCAGTAGGACAGCCTCCCCTATTACCCAAGCTGGGTGCTCAAGGTGCACCCTTCCTGTGGGCTGAGTATATCCTCCTCTTGTAGTTGACCTTGGTTGCTGTTGGCAGATCAATGGGAGGGGTTTACCCAGGCCAGTCAACTGCAACTATTGGCTGTGACCACTTACTACTATCCTCTACCCTCTGTGGAGGATCAGCTGTGTAGGGGCAGTGTGGTGGTGCTCCCATGTGGTTTGTAGCTGTCCACTGTGTGTGCTGGCCTTCAGGTTTTCTAGGTAGTGCAGGCCAAGGTCAGCCCCCACCTGTGTTTTGTTCAGGGCCACCCAACCTGAGCTTTAGAGCAGTCCTTGTTAGATGCTACTTCTGGTGGGCTTGGAGATTGCCAGTCAAAACCAAGCTGTGAATCTAGGCTGGCTGATGCTAGTGTCAGGCCTGGGACTCACTGAGGCCAGCTGTTGCTTGTTTGATAGGATTTACAAAGTTGTGAAGCACGAGTCAAGACCATCCATTCATGTGGAAAAGAATCTTGGGTGGGCCTGTGAGTTGGGTGGGGCAGAGTGTCCTGGGATCTCCAAGGCAAGTCAAACAGTGTTATCCAGGTTGATGGACTCAGATATGACACCAGACTGCCAGCCCTGTTGAGGGGGTGGTGGTTAGAAAAGGAACAATGGCCTCTTGTTGACCTGATGCCAGGCATTTCAGTTTCTTCCTGTGTACCACTGGTGCCTTTCAAGCTGGTACCCTGGAGCTGGAGCTCAGAGGAAGTGAATCTGAGTAGGTGAGTCCAGGCGTGGGTTCTTTAAGAGGAACTGCTTAGGGCTCTAGCACTTTCTTACACCAGCTAATCCCCATTAGTTTTTGCAGCCAGCAGTTGTGGAGAATTATCTTCTTGGCACTGGTACCCTGGGCTGATGGCCTGGTGTGGGGCTGGGACTCCTTGCTCTTGATATATCCCTCCTAAATTTTTATTTACCACACATGGGTGAGGGAGCAGCTCATTCCACATCTGCATCCCTCCTACCAGTCTCGATGGATATGGTTTCTTTAATTCTGTAGTTGTCAGACTTCTATTCAACTTGATTTCTGATGGTTCTGAGTGATGTTGTTCTATATTTTAGTGGTAATTTTGATGTGGTTGTGCGAAGAGGCAAGCCATGTCTGCCTACTGCCATCTTGACCAGAAGTCACATATGTCTTAAGGACTGCAATGATTGCTCTTACTTGTCCTTTTTTTTTTCTTTTTTGTGGGGAGTGTTAAAATATTTTGACCTAGCCCTGGTTGGTGTGGCTCAGTGGATTGAGTGCTGACCTGTGAACTAAAGGTCACTGGTTTGATTCCCAGTCAGGGCACATGCCTGGCTTATGGGCCAGTTCCCTGGTAGAGGATGCACGAGATTGATGTTTATAGACAACCACACATTGATGTTTCTCTCTCTTTCTCTCTCCTTTTCCCTCTCTCTAAAAATAAATAAATAAAATCTTTAAAAAAGTCTTTTGACCTATAGAGAATATATTATAATCTATATTGAAAAGATTTTTTCCCACTTTATTCTCAGCAGTCTGGAGACTGGTATTTATCACTATTGCCTATCAAAAGGATTGTGATGATCTGATCTTAGGACTTTTATTTTTCTTTCAGAAAAGTTGATTCCATTTTAAAAAGAAAAAAGGATGAAAGAGAGTAGTATGTCACAATGACTGTTTTATAAAACCTTTTAAGAGAAAATACAACAATCATAAGATACTATTGTATCTGCAATGACTCTTCTAAAGAACTCACAAATATTTCTTCAGAGAAGTCAATACAGGAGAGAAAAAAATCTGTGTAACGCTATCAAGAATGGGGTGATTGAATGAAGAGAATAGGCTTTTCTCTCTTTAGCTATTAACATTATTGTACATCATTTCCCTTCCATATCTGACAGAAATGCTTGAAAATTATTGACAGGTATAGCCAATAAAGTGGGATTTCTCCTCAGAGACAACATCAGTAAGATCCTCATTAATGAGAAGAAGAACTGGGAAAGAATTATCATCTTTACCCTCTGTGAGACAAGCTGCTTAATTCTGTTTCTTCTGAGATTATCAGGGGAGAAGTATCTAGTTATATAGAATTCAACATATATCTGGTATTACATCCAACATTTAAAATATTCAGAATTCACAGGCTACTGAAAAGTCCTACAAAATAGTTCGGTAAAGGACTTCCTGGAGTTTGGTCTTCACTCGTCTTGAGCAGGTACTATTGTGCAGTGATCAACAGGTACAGTTATGTACAATGGTTCCACATTTGACCGAAGACCATTTTCTCCTAAAAATTCCCATTAAACCTCACATATTATCTATTCAATATTTGTTACATGCTTCCCAAGTGCACTTAGCTGCTGTATTAGGTACTAGGTAAATAGCAACAGGACCCATAGTAGAGACAACCTGCCTTGTCTTAACTCACAAATTATTCTTTTGTAAAACACACTTTGGCAGATACTGGCCTAGATACAGTTTTGAAAAATAAGGGCCATAATGAGCTCTTAGGAAGAAGTTGGCATGCCCTAACCTCTGACTTCTGATATTGCAAGGGGCATTTATCTTTATCTACAAATCAACTTGGGTGCCACTCTCAGAGCGCAGCCATGGGCTAGATGTCTCTGCAGCCAGTCGGAAATGTCTTACGATAGTGCCCTGGGGTGCAAAGTCAAAGATTGTTGTGTGTGAGTGCCCTTCAAGCATGTGAGGGACTGTGCTCCAGTGAAGCGTGTTTTAAGGAGAGCCCAAGTTTTCAGTGATCCTTATTTCAAAAACGTTCTAAACTTGTTCTGTGAAGGACAAGTGTCATCATCTGTGAGGGATTCTTCTCGAGAATTTTGTGAGTGTCCGACAATTCATAATAGGCCTCATTTGATGGCGTGGTACAGAACCCCAACACAAATTAGCTTAAGCTGGAAAGGACTGACATTGACCTGTAAAATCGGAGTGATCAAGTTGAGGATTTAGCTTTAAGCATGGCTGGTTCAGGGGTTTAAATGATTCCATCAGTTCTATGTCTTTTTCTCAAGGTCTCAGCGTGTTTTCACTCCATATGGCCTCTTTCCAGGTACATTTTCTGTTTGTGGTAAGAAGATAGCTACTAGAAGTTTCATGTCAACAAATTATAATCATTGAAACTCAGTTTCTGAATCTGTATGCTAGAGTTACAAATACTTGTAACTCTTACTGGCATGAATAGTAATTGAGAGAGATTATGACAAATTTGTGTGTAATTATTGGCAAGAGTAAGCTGTAAATAGATAGGTGACAGTTATCATCATCACCAGTATCATCATTGCTTTCATGATCATTATATTAGAAAGATGCATCATGTGTCTAAGTTACCAATAATTCCAGTCCTTGGCCATGTAAGTTATAGACAACTTTTGATTAATGGCTAAGAGCTGTCATCTTTCTAGACTGTTCCCTCTTTCTTTACGACAATTACACCTCACAAAGCTAGGTCTCCCTCTTATTCATCTCATTTACTGGTTGGCATCAGTAGGTGGCTTTCTTTATATGTATAAGTGACAGTTACTCCCACAACAGGCTCATAGTTTGTAGTATTTAAATCCCAGCATCAGAGATATTAAAGTTGTACAAGTCATTGACCTATAAAACCACAAAAGTTAAGTCTTACAGTTTTAAGTTCATATTTCCTGATGATAATCATTAGGACTTGGCAAGATGATATGTAGTCAACTGCAAACTGTTCTAAGGTAAAGACTATGTCTTCTTATTCCTTAGTATTTCTACCCCCAGTAGCAAACACAGCTTATGTACAAGAAATATTTGGTAAATAATTAGCAAGTAGATGAATATTGAACACATCATTTCAGAACAAAACTGCTTTTGACATCATTCCGCAGTGGCGTGACCACCCTCCTGCCCTGTGTCCCCCCTACAGTGTTGTCTCCCACCAAGCGGGGGGTGTGGCCATGGAATAACTCATCCAAGCACAGTGTCTGCAATACATAATTTCCACTGATACATTTTGAGGGAGCTTTTTTAAAAATTATAAAATACATTAACATTTTTCTCATTAGGAAGTATGTAGCTTTCTCTTAGTGAGCCACAGCTGGTTTGCTAAAGTCATTAAACATAGAGAAGCTCTTTGAAATTAATGGAATTTAGTTCCTTATGTACACAGTTTATTGAATTATTTGCCTTGTCTATTCACTTTAATTATTGTATCTTTTTGTATTGTATATACTATATTTTCCACATTGATATTCACATTAGTATATTCATCATGTATAATGTATAAATGTTATTTATAAAATATATATTGTATAATTATATAAATTACATGATGCATAAATATATGTAATTATATACAAATTATATACATATATAAATGTAAAGTATCCCAAGAAGAAATAGAAAGTAAGACACAAAAAAGCATTATCTATGAAACAAATGTTTGCAAAACGTTACTACATGGAATTTGGAACATTGCTCATCAAAAGACACAATAAAAAAGTGAATTGACAAGGAAAATGAGGAAAAAAGATTTGTAAAATGTGTATCTATCAATACGACAAATTTGCTCTTTTCATGTGCTTTCAAGTTATTAAACTGTATTAGTTTCTACTATTCTTATTATCACTAATAATGCTTTAGTTGAGTTTTTCTTGATCTGCACTTATTTCTTTCCTGTCCTAATATTATTTATCTTTAATTTATATATATTCTCTCTCTCTTTTTTACTTTCTTGAAAAAGGTCACCAGATATTGCCTATTATTTCATTTTGTTTCAAAGAAACAAATTTTGGTTTTATTGATATGCTCTAGTATACTTTTGTTTTCTGTTTAATTAATGACTATTCTCATCTTAATTACTTACTTCTTTCTAATTTTTTTTAATTTATTCTGATCTTTTTCTAAATTTATAAACTGTACCTGTAGCTCATTAATTCTGAGCTTTTCTTCTATTCTAATTTAAGCATTTATGTAGGGTACTCTCTAAATGATGTTTCTCAGTATAATTATTGTTTCCTTTAGCTCTTTATAATTGTAATTACTTAAATATTTTAAAAGAGAACATATTTTCTAAATCGTTGAAACTGGAGAAAAGTTGTACCAATTCTACTTGTATGTATTTTTCAATGCATAGTGGTTCACTATGCGTAGTGGTTCACTTTTATTCATAGGGGTCACATTTCAAGACCCCCATGGGTTCCTGAAACCACAAGTAGTACTCATATATACTCTGTTTTGTTTTGTTTTATTTTAATCTTTCAGTTTTATTAAGATATAACTCTCATATAACACCGTATTAGTTTACGGTATACAGCATATTGATTTGGTATATGTACATATTATGAAATTATTACCATAAGTTTAGTTAACATTTATCACCTCACAGTTACACTTTTCTTCCTTATGATGAGATCTTTTAAGATCTACTCTCCTAGCTAATTTCAAATACAGTATTGTATTAATGACTATAGTCACCTTGCTGTATATTAAATCCGCAGAACTTTTCTTATACCTGGAAGTCTGTACCTTTTGACCACCTTTAGCCATTTTCCCCACCCCACACTACCCAGCTCTCTTTGAAACACCCAGCCAAGCAAGAAGAGGAAGGTCCTGGGTTCCCAATGCATGCGCAGCCGCGGTCTCCCTTTGAGTAGCAAAGCCACAGTGGATCGTAAGAATTCCTTTCTGTTTTCCATAGTGGTTGTACCAGTCTGCAATCCCACCAACAGTGCACTAGGGTTTCCTTTTCTCCACAACATCTCCAACACTTGTTCTCTTTTTATTTTAACACTGTTTTCTTTAGCTCTGCACAAGCTTTTTATTTTGATGAGATCCCATTTGTTTATTCTTTCCTTTATGTTCCTTGCTTTAGGGGACATATCAGTAAAAATGTTGCTGTGTGAAATATCTGAGATTTTCCTGCCTATATTCTCCTCTAGGACTTTAATGGTGTCATGGCTTATATTTATATCTTTTATCCACCTTGAATTTATTTTTGTGTATAGTGTAAGTTGGTGTTCGTGTTTCATTTTTTTTTTTTTTTGCACGTAGCTGTCTAATTCTCCCACCATCATTTGTTGAAGAGGCTATTTTTACTCCATTTTATATTGTTGCCCCCTTTGTTGAATATTAATTGACCATAGAGACTTGGGTTTATTTCTGGGATCTCTGTTCTGTTCCGCTGGTCCATGTGCCTGTTTTTATGCCAGTACCAGGCTGTTTTGAAAATAGTATGGAATTTTCTCAGAAAACTAAAACTGGATCTGCCTTTTGATGCAGCAATTCCACTGCTAGGATTATATCCTAAGAACCCTGAAACACCAATCCAAAAGAACCTATGCATCCCAATGTTCATAGCAGCACAATTGACAATAGCTAAGTGTTAGAAGCAACCTAGGTGCCCATCAGTAAATGAATGGATCAAAAAACTATGGTACATTTACACAATGGAATTCTATGCAGCAGAAAGAAAGAAGGAGCTCCTACCCTTTGCAACAACATGGATGGAACTGGAAAGCCTTATCCTAAGCAAAATAAGCCAGGCAGTGAAAGACAAATACCATATGATTTCACCTTTAACAGGAACCTACACAACAAAACAAACAAACAAGCAAAATGTAACCAAAGACCCTGAAATAGAGAACAGGCTGTCAGTGTCCAGAGGGGAGAGGGGAGGGAATTTCAGGGGAATTTCAGGGGAAAAGAGGAAGGAGTTACAGGAACAAATATAAAGGACACCTGGACAAAAAGTAGGGGGTGGGGGTGGAAATGGGAGGGAAGTAGAGAGGGCTGGGGGGCTGGGTGGGTGGGCTGGGATGGGAGTAAAAGACAGAAAACTGTACAAGAACAACAATTAAAATAAAATTTAAAAAATAGACAATAAATGTAGAATATAAGCAAATTAAAACAAAACAAAACAAAACAGAATTCCTCTCTGGCCTACTGAAAATAGTAGGAGGAGGTTTCTAGATTTAGACAGAGGTTGGTCTCTCTAATTGTCAGGATGTGAGGTTTCCAGCCATGAGAAAGAAGGAAATTCTGCTGTTTGGGACATGAATGAATATTGAGGTCATTATGCCAAGTGAAATAATTCAAACAAAGAAAGACAAATACTGTACGATCTCACATATGTAATCTAAAAAAGCAAAGAAACTCATAGATACAGGGAACAGAATGTAACAGGTTTTTCATGTATGAACATACATACATACATTTTTCACCTCAAGGAAGTACTTTATGGCTTCTTTTTGGCATACCCAAAATGCTGGTATTATTACTCTTGCCCTTAGGGTCATCACTAAGTAAAATAAGAGTTGCTTGATCGCTAGCACTGTAATACCAAGACAGTCGGTCTAATAACTGAGACAGCTACTAAGTGACTAACAGGCGGGGAGCGCATGTAGTGTGGAGCTCTGGACCAAGGGGTGATGTGCGTCCTAAACAGGATGGAGCAGGGTAGCATGGGTTTTATCATGCTACTCAGAATGGTGTAGAATTTAAAATCTACAAATTGTTATTTCAGAAATTTTTCACTTCTTATTTTCAGATGGTGGTTCACTGTGGGTAACTGAAACTGAGGAGGAGGGGCTCCTATACTTTCTTAGATCATCTCTATTCAGTAAGTTTGCAAGTACAAAGTAGAAATAATGGATTGGCATAATATGCCAGCTATGGAATTTGATAACCAGCTGTACTGATGTCCTTGGTGTTGCAGGAAATAGTCACTTAGGTCTCTAATTCATATGTGAGATTGGAAAATTCATAACAGGCTACTTCACAAATGCGTTTACTCATGAAAGCCACGATTCCAGGGAGAGCCACTCTCTGCAGGCTGGCAGTTAAGTGTTAGTTCTTAAATTTCAGGTAATAACAGTCTCTTTTTAAAGAACTAGAAGTTCTGGATTATTCCTTTTCTAGCCCTCTAGTTTTCTATAGAGACAACGGAAATAAAATAGCAAAAAATTTCAGCCAAGATATAAATGATGTTGCCATTTAAAAATCTGTTTCAGATTTTGTAGTTTGCTATATATTTCTCTTTAAGGTATTTGGTATGTTGAATCCACAGGTACATTCCCAGGAAAAAGAAGGAGATATTTGTTCAAAGGCAGTAAAGCTTTATTCTTACCATTGCAATTACCATTAGTAATTGCCATTTACAATCTCTGTAACATTTAATCAACTCTGTCTAATTTGTGCTTTTGATTCATGAATTATTATGGCATGAGTATCTTTCTGCAGAAATAAATATGAATTTAAAATTGAAACTACTCCATAGTAGAAAAAGCCCCATTTTGATTAGGTGAGAGTATTTTACATATTGACATGCATATGAACAGGACTTAGAGGATCATAGAATGATTAAGATGGTGACATAGTTGAAGTAATAAGAATTTCATTTTTCCTATTTTAATACAGGGAGAGTGTTGAAAGAAACCTGTGAAATACAGTAAAACTAGGTCTCAATCCTCCTTATGAATATTAAGTTATCAGGTAAAGTGGCTTTGGTACCCGTGGGAAGTTACTAAACCTTCATTGTTTTATTTGTTCATATTAAACTAAATTAACATATTAATCATACTAACATTTATTGAGCTTTTGCCAAGTATAGAGTAATATAATAAGTGCTATTTATACAATCTCTCAATACATGAAGTGGTACATGCAGCTGAAGAAGACACAAGTATAATTTAGGAGGGTAGCAGTATAGCTACTTTAATGACAGACCACATTTCTCCCCATCCTGACATGGTGCCAGGTGTAGTGGAGGCAGAAGGAGCAGAACACAGATCTTGAAACAAGCCCTAGCAGTTCTCTCTCCAGATAATCCAGGTCTACAAGTGGCTCAGAATAAGCAGCTTGCTCTCAGAGAGGTTCTGTGTCAGATCAGCATCCCTATTTTCTGAACCAAGGTTCAGGATACCTGGCTGGAATTCTGCGAGTATACTTAAGGAGGGGGTGAAACATTCTAGTTCATATCATGACTTCTCTGGAAAACCTAAGCCCCCATGGATGCAGTGTGCATAAAGGTCTGTAAATAAAATCAGTTCTTGGGTTTTCCATTTCTTCTCCAAGAATTGCAAGGGGCAGAGGGAGAAAAAGGAGGATTCCCAATTGGCAGATGGAATCTGGAAGTAATTACTTAAAATCTCATTTTAGAAGATGGAAATGGAAGTCTCCATCTTTCAGGATTCTTGGAGCTTGTTGCAATGGGGAGCAGGACCTCACCACTCATTTGTTGCAATGATTTTAAAAATCTGATGGCTTGTAGGGTGAGAACACACATGCATACACATACTTGGGCACACATGTATACACAGGTGCGCATGCAGTCTTTGAAACTGGAGGTAGGAGTCTCATGTCTCAGTTTGAAAGTTATTTAAATAGAAATTTATTTGTCATGCTTGCTCTGTGTCAGACTCTGCTAGTTAATGAAGATATTTGGGGCAAAAGGTCTGACTCAGGCTCCACTTTCATATACTTTTTAGTCTGGCATGGTACATAGACACACAAATAATTACAATAAATTATGAAGAATATATTGATGGGAAATTCCACATGACTAGAAGTTGTAGCAGGAAGAATTGATATAATTCAGAGTGTTGGTGAAGGCCTTTCAGGAGGAATGTTCAGATTGACATGTGAAGGAAAAGTAGGCGTTTACTTTGACCAACTGGGTTGACCGTGGGGCCATTCACTGAGATGTGGAAGGAAAAGCAGGTAATGAGATGAAACCAAGGGTTCACATGTTAAGTTGCTATGACCCTAAGTTTTCCATAGTCCTAAAGTAACAGGGGCAGCAAAATAGCAAGAATGTCCTCTAAGTGTGAATGAATTATATAAAATGGGAAAGAACTGGAGATTGACATTGAGATGGGCATCTCAGTGGACAGAGGGATGATCTTGCCCAAGGCCAGACAGGAGGATGAGCACCATGTGAGCATGTAACAATGTGAACAGGTGCAGCTGGTGAAGTCCAAATACACTTCTCCCCTCTCCCCAACCACATAATGCTCCAATTAAGGCTAAATATAACCTAGGAATTAGATACCTCCCAGAAAGCAATCAGGGAAAAGATAAATCCCTAGTTAACTACTTTTGAAATGGAAATGAATGTTTTTAAGATTGACTAGTATTAAGTTATTTAACCCATAATATGAGATGGGCAATTAAAATAGGTAAAAAAGATTATGGAAAAAATTCTAAAAAAATATTATATGTATATATACACATGTGTGTCTTTGCAAGAGAGAGAGGTACATATATGTGTATATATACATATAGAGAGAGGGAGAGAGAGAAAGAGAGAGAGTTAGAATGTTTGTGCATGTGTTTTGGGTATATTATCTTCATAGTTGATTAAAAATTATTTGAAAGGAAATGTTTGTATCCTTAGTTGTGCTTAATGTAATGCTGGTTCCAAACAAATATTTAATATATGGCTGCTAATAGATAGCATTTTAAATCACAAATGATATAAATGTTTTATAAGTTTTAAAATGTTTTATAGATGCTTTAAAGTTTTGTTGAGCATTTCAGTGTTTGGCCAAGTTTAGTACCAGTAATGTCTATGGAATGAGATAATTCAGATTACTCAAAATATCAAGAAAACAAGAAACTGATAAAAATTGGTTTTAGTCACACCAGGAGGTTTGATGGAGCCACCTATGATGCAAATATACAGAAAACTTTTATTCAGATTTACATGGCTTTTTCCTTGGCTGTGTACACAAACGCACTCTGTTGAATGAAACTCTATGCACCCTTTTGAAACTGGTTAAGTATAGAAACTCTAATGATAGGAATAATCAAAACTGACCACTTCTGCTATTTTTGGTCTAAGAAATGCTAAGTCAACTATAAAACTTGACTTAAAAAAGAAAAGAATAAACTAACTTCTGAAACTCCACGCTCCTTTATTCATGTAAACACTAAGTAAAATAGCACAACAGCATGAGTTCTGCCTTTTGACTTTGTGATGCTCTGTATGTAACTTAATTTTTAGACTTGGAAAAATTATATCATCACCAGAACTAGCTTTGTACTTAAAGTGTTAATGAGAAATGAAGGACTTTTATGTAAATGTAAAAAATCCTTAGAAAAGAGAAATAAAAAGATGAAAAGACTTTGATTTTGGCTCAGTGGGGCAGTAGACAACTCATGAAAAGAAGGCATTACTTATTGTGTTAATTACCTAACAGGATCATCAAAATCCTTTTTCTGCACTTTTCCTACACCCTTCTCTTTTGTCCTTTTACTTTATTTTTGGAAATGAATTTAAGCCTCTGAATAGTTTACTGTGGTTAGAGTCACTCAAGAATTAGTAAAACAGTGCAAATGTGCAAAAAATGACAAACTGTCCCCTCATTGTGGGTTTTTCCCAAGCTAGACAATTGCAAATATGTTTGTAAGTAAGTATAGTATTATGTTGCCCCTATAGTATATAATTTAAATTCTGTTGATAAACTAGTTCAAAACCCAACTAGAATGATGAGCAGAGTAAAAGCTGTGCTGAAATTAAATATCATCTTTAATGGTAATTGAAAATAATTATGTGACTCCATATATTAAGAAACCAATTACCAAGGCACCAATCCTCTCTACTATCTAACGTCTTCCAGTGCATCGCACAAAAATTGTCAACCTTTTTGAAAAGATTTGGTACTAAATACTGTCATGTATAAAGATGCCTGAACATTTTCTTCCCACTGAATCAAACATAGCCACAGTACAATACTTTTTTCAGGGACCTTTCTTAAATAAAGCTTAGATATCTAAATGACATGATTAAAACTTCCTTATTTTTGGAAACTCAATGGACACATTTTTTTTGTTGTTGTTGTTTTTGGAAAATGGAAAACTATCTCAAACTAGAGTTAGCTGGATCGGGCATTTATTGATCAACATAACTGGGAAATTAGAGATAGAGACAGGCGTAGGGTCACCTGGATCCAGAGCCTAAATTATGCCCACGCTATCCTATCTAATATCTTCATTGCTGTTGACCCTATAGCTATCTCTAGAGGCAGAGAAGTAGAAAAATATGATGAGCTTGGTGTGAAATATATGTTCATATCCCTGGCTCAGGGAATGAGATTCTGTGTTTTGGCAGCTCCTCCAGAATCATACAGGTGAAGGATGGGAGGAGGATATTCCCCCAAAGAATGAGAGGGCTACCTAATAAAGGGGAAAGGATACAGGGTAGGCAGAAATACAGAAGCATAAACCTTACTCTCTTATGCAAAGATGACCACAGTTTAATATTTCTCGTACATTTCTTGGAAGAAACACAACACGTACAGATGCTATTAATTTCATCTTATTAATATTGTTGGGAAGTAAGAGTCATTTTTATCAGGCTTACCTTTTACCAGTGTGGAAAATACAACATACAAAGTTTAAATGATCTGTTCAAGATTATTCATCTAACCACACTGTAAGTGTAGGAATGTACAAACCAGAAAATGGCCAGACATGGCAGACCTACTAGCAAAACAAGATTTTGCTGGAGTGACCCTATCGTTGACCATATGTGGATAATAGTGTTCTTTCCTTCATCTGTCAACTATTTTAAATTTAATATTTAATATTAATTTTTTAAATGATGTTACTTCTTCCTACTCATTAGCACACTATGTGTTTCCACTTACTTGTATCTTCCTCAATTTCTTTCTTCAGTGTTCTATAGTTTTCCAAGCACAGTTTTTTTACCTCCTTGGTTAAACTTATTCCTAGGTACTTTTTTTTGTGGCAATAAATGATATTGTATTTATTAATTTCTTTTCCTGATAGATCGTTGTTGATGCACACAAATGCTATTGATTTCTGAATATTAACTTTGTATTCCACTACTTTGCCAGATTCACTTATTAGGTTGAGTAGGTTTTTAGTGGAGCCCATAGGTTTTTCTACATACACTATCATGTCGTCTGTGAGTAATAATGGTTTACTTCCTCCTTTCCAATTTGTTCTTTTATTTGTTCTTCCTCCTTTTATTTGTTCTTCTTCTCCAATCTCTGTGGCTAGGACTTCCAGTACTAATTTAAATAAGAATGTTATAACTGGACATCATGGTCTTATTCCTCATCTTAAAGGAAACACTTTTAGTTTTGCTCATTGAGTATGATGTTGGCAGTAGGTTTTTCATATATGGCCTTTTTAATGTTGAGGTTTGCTCCCTCTATTTCAGCTTTGCTATGTATTTTTATCATAAATGAGCCTGAATTTTATCAAATACTTTTCTGCATCTATTAATATAGTCATGTGATTTTTGTATCATTTTATTTATATGCCGTATCATATTTATTGACTTGTGAATATTGTACCATCCTTGCATCCCTGGAATAAATCCCATTCGATCATGATATATGATCTTTTTCAATGTATTGTAGATCTGGTTTGCTAGAATTTGTTGAGGATTTCAGCATCTATGTTTATCAGAGATATTGGCCTTGTTTTCTTTCTTTGTTGCTCCTTTACCTGGTTTTGGGATTAGGATAATTCTGGCCTTGTGAAAAGAGTTTCGGAGTCTTCCCTCTTCTTGAATTTTTGGAATAGTTTGAGAAGGATAGGAGTTAGTTCTTCTTTGAATGTGTGTTAAGATTCACCTTTGAAGACATCTGGTCCAGGGCTTTTGTGTGCCAGGAGTTTTTTGATTACTGCTTCAATTTCACTAGTTGTTATTGGTCTATTCAGGCTTTCTACTTCTTGATTCAGTTTTGAAAGATTGTATGGTTTTTAGAAATTTTTCCATTTCACTCAGGGTTGTCCAATTTCTTGGCATATAGTTATTTATAGTAATTTCTTTTTTAAAATATATTTTATTGATTATGCTATTACAGTTGTCCCATTCCCCCTTCACTCACCTCTACCCTGCACACCCCCTCCCACCCACATTCTCCCCCTTTAGTTCATGTCCATGTGTCATAAGGTTTTTAGCTTCTACATTTCCCACACTATTCTTACCCTCCCCCTATTTTCTACCTACCATCTATGCTACCTCTTCTCTGTATCTTCCCCCCTCTCTCCCTCTCCCACTCCCCTGTTGATAACCCTCCATGTGATCTCCATTTCTGTGGTTCTGTTCCTGTTCTAGTTATTTGCTTAGTTTGTTTTTGTTTTAGGTGTGGTTGTTAATGGTTGTGAGTTTGCTGTCATTTACTATACATATTTTTATCTTCTTTTATAGTAATTTCTTACAATCCTTTGTATTTCTGTGGTATCAGTTGTTACTGCTCCTCTTTCATTTCTAACTTTATTTCTGGGCTCTCTCTCTTTTCTTCTTGAGTCTGGTTAAAGATTTGTTAATTTTGTTTATATTTTCAAAAAACCAGTTCCTGGATTCACTGATCCTTTGAATTGTTTTTTCTAGTCTCTATGTCATTTAATTCTGCTCTCATCTTGTTTATTTCTTTCCTTCTGCTCACTCTGGACTTTGTTTGTTGTTGTTCCTCTAGTTCTTTTAGATGTAAGGTTAGGTTGTTTGAGATTTTTCCCTTTTTTAGGTAAGCCTGTATTCCTATGAACTTCCCTCAGAACTGCTTTCACTGTGTCCCAATGGTTTGGGGTTGTTGTGTGTTCATTTTCAATTGTTTTCAAATACTTTTTGATTTCTTCCTTAATCTCATTGTTAACCCTCTCATTATTTAATAACATATTATTCAGTCTCCAAGTATTTGAATATTTTTGAGTTTTTTCTTTGAGGTTGGTTTCTATTTTAAAGCCAATATGATCTGAGAAGATGCTTGATATAATTTCAAATGTTTTGAATTTTTTATGGCTTATTTTGTGCCCCACCTTGTGGTCTATCTTTAAAAATGATCCATGTGCATTTGAGAAGAGTATACATTTTGTTTCTTTGGGGTGAAATGTTCTGAAAATATCAGTTAAGTCCATTTGATCTAGAGTGTTGTTTAATGGTGCTATATACTTGTTGATTTTTTGGCTGAAAGATCTATTGATTGTTAACAGTGGGATGTGAAAATCTCCCACAATGACTATATTGTCAATCTTTTTCTTAAAGTCCTCAAAGACTTTCTGTATATATTTACATGCTTCTCTACTGGGTATATATATATGTTTACTAGGATTATATCCTACTGTTGCATCAGTATTATACAGTGACCTTCTTTGTCTCTTGTTATGGCTTTTGTTTTGAAGTCTATTTTGTCTGGTAGAAGTGTTGCTACTCCAGCTTTTTTTTAAATGTCCATTTGTATGGAATATTTTTTCCATCCTTCACTTTCAGCTTGTGTAAATCTTTTGTTCTGAAGTGGGTCTCTTGTAGGCAGCATATATGTGGGTCATGTTTTCTTATTCAGTCAGCTACCTTTTGTCTTCTGATTGGAGCATTTAATCCATTTGCATTAAAGGTTATTATTGGTAGGTATCTGTTCATTGCCATTTTTTCCCTTTGTACCTATGTTCCTCTCCATTTCTTCTTCTTAAAAGCAGTCCCTTTAACACCTCTTGCAATGCTGGCTTGGTGGAGATGTATTCCTTTGGTTTTTTTTTTTTTTTGAAATCCAGGATGCTCTTTATTTCATCTTTAAGAACATAATTTTAGAAGTCTACTTCGATTGCTTTTGCAAGCAACCACACTAAAATAAATGAACACCTTTAACTCTATAATTTTAACATTAAGCTTGCTTCAGAACCTCTACTCAAGGAAGAATACCTGAAAACCAATGAGCAATGGCAATCTGCATGAAAAAAATAACAGTGGACAGTAGGTATTTATTTATTTTTCTTCTTGTTATATATATACCTGCAAATAAAACCAATATTTTTGCACAGGTGTAAATGACCCTGTGTCATTCAGAGATGTCCAAAATCTTTTGAACATTTCTTCCACATTTTAATATTTTTATTGAATGTTGCCTTCCTAAAATAGAATGCATAAAATTGTATTGCTCAGTTTCCCTTTCAATTAGAGTTAAATAAATAATCTATGTTTCTTCAGTGAAACGAAACCTTCCTGAACTTTCATTTGTAATTGAGTTAGATGAAGAAACAGACCCAATATGGAAAATATACCTTGTTGGCTTAGGTAGAATCAGAGGCTCTTGATTCTGAGGTTAACACTAGTGACAAACTCCTAATCAAACCAGTTGAACACGGTGTTTCTGGGGCTGACAGTGGATATATAATAGCATCTTAAATTAAGAAACTCAAGTGTGGCAGGGGAAAAATTGTTCTGGTGTCATTAGTGTCTGAAGAAAACTTCTCAGGCTAGTTCTGTTGTAGAAGTTGTTCCTGACAATTGAATCCAAAGCCTAATAATTGTTTGAGCTTCCAATTGTGTTTCCGTAAATTCCTTTCTGTTTAAGTGAGCTAAGGTGTGTTGTGTTGACAGAAATTAAGACCCCCTGAACAATACAAAGAAGTAAAACTTTGTATTTTAGCTATATTGTAATACAATAATTTATTTTTACTTTTTCCAGTACTCTAAAAAATGCATGTTTCAATTCAATACCAGCTTGTATTGGTTTTACAAGCTGAACATCAACAGGAATGTCAAGATGATTCACATGTTTTCCAGTGTATTCTAACACAAGGAGCTTACCTTCTGTTTAGTAAGGAGAGATATAATGTATATATCTTTTGCCTTTTTCTGTTGGACTGATATAAAATGATATTGTTTGATGTTTATTATAAGTATAGATTAAGAAGAACTATGCTGGGAGGAGAATAAACAGAATTATAATGCTATAAGTTTAATATTGCCTTTAAGAATCAAGAGGAAGTGATATTTTATAAAATGCTCATTCCGGGAATATGAATTTCTGTATCCTATTTCCTGTTACATCCTTGGTATAGTCACAAAACCTCCCTTACATTTAGTGGGCTCTTTTATAAAATAAGGAAAATAACCCATTTTTTCCCTATCACATTGAAACATTTTTATGAGAAGTGGGTTTCAAAGTATATGTCTATCATCAATAAATCAACAAATAACAAGAATTGGCATGGATGTGGAGAGAGGGGAACCATTTTGCACTGTTGGTGGGAATGCAGACTGGCATAGCCACTGTGGAAAGCAGTATGGAGTTTCCTCAAAAAAGTAAAAAATGGAACTGATTTGTGACCCAGAGTTTTCACTTTGGGGACTATATCCAAAGAAACCCAAAACAGTAATTCAAAAGAATATATGAACCCCTATATTCACTGCAGTGTTATTTACAATAACCAAGATTTGGAAGCATCCCAAGTGTCCATCAGTAGATGAGTGGATAAAAAGGCTGTAGTACATTACACTATGGAATACTACTCTGCTATGAAAAAGAAAGAAATCTTACCTTTCAAGACACCATGAATAGATCTAGAGAATATTATGCTAAGTAAAATAGGCCAGTCAGAGAAAGACAGATACCGTATGATTTCCCTTATATGTGGAACCTAATGAACAATGTAAACTAACAGACAAAATAGAAACAGACTCATACATACAAAGAACAGACTGACAGCTGTCAGAGGGGAGAGGTTGCGGGGGCCTAGATGAAAAAGGTGAAGGGATTAAGCAAAACAAACAAACAAATAAATGAAAAACCTCATAGACACAGAAAAAAAAGCATGGTGATTACCAGAGGGAAAGGGAATATGGTGGGGGGAGCAGAAGAGGGTAAAGGGGGAATAAGTGGTGATGAGAGGAGACTTGAATTGGAGTGGTGAACACAAAACACAATATATAGATGATGTATTACAACACTGTACACCTGAAACCTATCTAATTTTATTAATTAATGTCACCCCAATACATTTTTAAAAAAGTATTTGGTAACAGAAAGTAACATAAATTATCATTTTATTTGAACAATACATCCTCCATAAAACAAATCTTTTTCTGAAAAAAAAAACAAGCAAACAAGAAAATGAGTTGTTATATTATAATGAATTGCAAACTGCAAGTAAATACCCTATATTGTGTCTTGAAATGTGAATAATTTTTATGAAGGCAAGAGAACATGATCTCTGTCAAATATTGAAAAGAATTATTTTGCAATGTATTTCAATGTCAAAACTGATTAGAGGCAAAATTGATTAGCCTATGAGGAAAAACAAAAACAAAAAGGTCTTTACATAATCCTATTTGATTTCAGTTTTGAAGTCTGAAGTTAAAATAAAAACTGCCAGTCAATAATCTTCCATTAGATGACTTATTCTTCTTCCATAAAGATAAAAAATATTCAGGATTGTACTTGGTTCCCGGTAAATTCTTCTGTTTAGAGATATAATTAATCTATCTAGAATGAGAAACCCCCAGATTAATTGAGAGCATATGTAGATCCCAACAATAAGCATTCTTGCACACCAAGAAGAATAAATCTATTTTTTTCCTGATGGCTCTTTCCACATGGATGAAAATTGGTCACATATAAAAACAAATTAAAATAACTTTAGTTAGACTTCATTATGAGTAAGTCTTGGGAGTTACTGGATCAGGGAAAGTGGGAATAGAGAAAAAAATGTACAGTACTTATATCTCTATATTTCCTAATATTTTAAGGCAAAAGAAAAAATTACCTATATAAATAAAAATTTAAAAGCTTTTAATGAAAAACACTTTAATAGTAAATTTAAAACTCAGATTTCTTAGGTATTATAACAAATGAACAACTCTAATGAAAAACAGAAAAAAAAAGAAAGAAGTAAGTGATAAGAGATAGGAACAAAAAAAAGAAAAATACCGGGAAAAAGAAAGGAGAGGAAGGAAGGACTAAAAGTGAAGAAAAGGGAGCTGAGTGAGAGGGATATATATATATATATATATATATATATATATATATATATATATATATATATATTTGTAACTTAGATAACTATTACCTATTTTGATGTGTGGTCATACAAGCTTTACCTATTTTCTACTTACCATCTCTTGTTTGTTTTTATGAAAACATGAATACTTAATAGAGGAGCATGTGCAGGGATATTTGAACTTACATTACTTTTTACCCTGTTTTTTTCTCATCTCTACCTGCCACAACAGAAAATCAATTTCTTTGACTTTCAGTTGTTGATCCAATTTCTTTCCATATTCTCTGTAGTCTATGCCTCAAGTCCTGTTCTGGATCTGCTCTTGAATTAATTGAGGGGACATCTATTGGGCTAGAAAAGACTCAAATTCAATGTGGCTCCTATAGGGAAAAAGAAAACACAGAAATCCCTCCCCAGATATGTATGTTAATGAAGAACAGCTGACCACCCAAAGGGGTTTTCATCTCCCTTCCAAATGGAGTGCCTTTCCTCTGCATCTCGACTCTAAACAGAAATTTCCTAGAGACCTGATGATGTCTTTAAGGTTGCCTTTATTTAGGAATATAGGCTTTTTATATGTTCCTGACATGAAGGGATTATATGTATAATACTAGCAATTAGATATGTCTTCTCTTGTCTTTCTACTCAGGAGTGGTACCCAGGTGGAGGAAAGAGGGCTGGACTGACATGGGGCTGTGCAGCAGGATGTCCTAAAGGGGCAGAGATATGTAGGTGCCCCCATGGGGGAGGAAGGACCCCAAGAACAGGCATGTCTTAGGTGGCTAAGGAGAAATACCACATGCGTTAGGCCATTTTGGCTCATCACCTCCTGCAATAAACCAATCACAAGAGTTCCTTTTTTTAAAAAAAATGGTCTTTCTAGCTTTTAGACACCAGAAACAGCTCAATAAATGCTATTAACAGATGATTTCTCAAAAGAAAACTTGCAGGCAAGAAGGGGCTGGAAAGAAGTATTCAAAATCATGAGAGTTGAGGTTCTACATCCAAGATTGCTCTATCCAGCAAAGCTATCATTTAGAATGGAAGAGCAGATAAAGTGCTTCCTAGATAAGGTCAAGTTAAAGGAGTTCATCATCAGCAAGCCCTTATTATATGAAATGTTAAAAGAACTTATCTAAGAAAAATAAAATGATCAAAAATATGAACAGTAAAATGACAACAAACTCACAACTATCAACAACTGAATCAAAACAAAAACTAAGCAAACAATAGAACAGGATCAGAATCACAGAAATGGAGATCACATGGAGGGTTATCAGCTAGGAGGGGGAGTGGGGAGAATAGAGAAAAAGATACAAGGAATAAGAAGCATAAATGGTAGGTACAAAATAGACAGGAGGAGGTTAAGAATAGTATAGGAAATGGAGAAACTAAAGAGCTTATATGTACCACCCATGGACATGAACTAAGGGGGTGGGGGATGTGGTTGGGGAGGTGCAGGGCAGAGGGGAATAAAGGGGGGGATAGGACAACTGTAATAGCATAATCAATAAAATATATTTTTTAAAAATGCTATTAACATACATACAAAATATTCTTTATTTTATGTAATAGGGCAAACACCATGCATTTGAGAACACAACTAAATGGACATTGATTACTCATAAATGTGAGGAGAGAGACCAGCGTGGGATCCTGTTTGCCCGTTGATTTAAGTTCTATTTCTCAAAGGACTCAGTGTTTATGTGGAGCCAAAATACCCACACAGCTGTTGATAAGGACTTCAGTAGAAAGGGAAAAAGTGGAGGCAGTTGGCAACCCATAGGCCAGAGAAACCACAACCAGGCCCACGAATACTAATCACCATGACTTTGGCAATCACAAACACTGAAATCAAAAAGGTGGCTGTTCCCACTTAAATTGACCCAGCAACGCTGAAAGCCAGGGAGAGTTTAGGACAGCACATTGTCAAAGCACAGCCCACTCATGAAATTCAATGCTTTTAATAAAAGAGTCTTAAGAGTTTTCACATTTTTGGATACAATTTTAAGGTAGTTAAATGAGCCATTGAAATAACTCGTCTATACATTTTCTTGATGGTAGGCAATAAAGGCTATCATGAATTGCAGGTACAGCCAGCTCCCCCTCACAATTTAGAATAAAATATGTAAAGTTGTGGCATGGATTGGGTTACACTAGGACTGTTCTGACACCTTTTTTTTTTTTTTTTGCTAATAACATACTAGAATGCTTTTTTAAAAAGTCTCATTGAAATATAGATGTTTCATGTGGCTTGGCTTGTACCTCTTGAACACAGCTAAAAATAATTTGAATGGGGGACAATTACAAAATTTCATTTGATTTCAGAGATTACCAGAAGAATTAACAAATTCTGCAAGTTGAATATCTAAAGAAAAATCTTAGATTGGTGCCCAGCACATTCTTCAACATCAAGTGGTTTAGTTATTGTTGCTTCTTTTTAATAATAACAGACAAGGCATTATTGTAAGTAGCTTATCATATTTTCTGATTGTGAGGCAAACATTATGTTAAGTAAGCCAGGAGCTTTGTATACAGTATCTTTCTTCTAATTCTCGCAATGATTCTTTAATAACTATTTCACTGGTAAGAGAAATGAGGATAAGGAATTTCTCAACATGGCATGGGTGGGATGTGACAGGCCAGGACTTGCACCTGGCTTTGCTTTATTCTAGATCCCATTTGCTTAATCACTTTGTTATGTTACATCAGAAAGCGGGCAACTCTATTTAGATTCTTTGTATTGCGAGGGTTCAGTATGATTTCTCATCTTCATTATTTCTCCTAACAGCTCTATAAATATTTACCATTTAAATATATTAATTTAAGAAGTGATATCACTGAGGAGCTCATACAGACAATATTGCTGGCAGAGGAATCGCTTGTACCCACTCACACTGCAATCTGCTGCTCTCACAGACCATTAATCAAATACTTAAGTGCATGCACAGAATATGCAATGCTGCAAAATCACTCTTCATTCATGCATTCATTCATTTCCACCGTAAGAGATAATGTGTGACAAGCACCTTGCTATGCAGTGAGGAACTTGTGTATTGCAAAGCCCCTAACTTTCTCCTCAAGGAGCTAGGACTGCAGTAAGAAAAGCGGGGGGCATACCCAATATTGCAATGGAGGAATCATTATTTAAAACTAGAACTTACTCTACATCTTTCTGACTTCTCAGATGAGTGGGAAAATTTGCATCAGAGAGAAAATAAATTCTGCTGTTGCTGTCTTTCGTGTTTGGAGACTGGTGGAAGAAGGGGACCAGAAGTGTCTCTGCCAAGTCTTTGCTTTCAAAGGAAGAGATGGCCCCTTTGCTAGAGGAGACGTTAGTGTCTTTGCATCTACCAGAGTAAGCTCTGCACACATTAAGTGGTAAAGAGCTAAATTAGTCGGCCCAACAACAGAAAGGATGAATGAGTTTGGTAGCAGAGCCCAAGGGTGCTGAGGTCTGAGGAAACTGCTGTGAGGAGAGGAGGAGGGGGAGCTAAGTAACATGCAGGTATGGAGTTCTCCGTTGCCCTAAAGCAGCAGCCAAGCCTGCTTACAAAATGTCCTGGGTGCATTTTATACATATATCTGAGAGTAGGCAAACAGGGGGGATCATGCATGGAAAAGTGAACCATTCTCCATTAGGGTTAGCACTGAAAAATGGGAAAGAGGATGAGATGCGCATGTGGCTAAGAGTTCACCAAAAACAGACGGGGAAGAAATTGACTGTGAGAGAACATGTCCTAGGAAAATCCACAGAAGTTTTTACGTGGGTTTTAGCTCACACATTGAATGTGAGATGATAAACATACCAGCTTTATTTACAGTTTAAAGAGCAGATTGACCTCCAAATACATACACAAATCATAGATGGCAAGTGTCAAAGAAGAAATGTAAATTAGGTACTCTTTTAGGGAACAAAAGAGGAAGTAATGTTTTTGTGACTTCTCTGGGCTAGGTCTAAAATTTGTTGTGTTGTGGTCTACATCAGTTTGTGTAATGAGGTTTGAGAAATGGAGGTAGACACCTTGTCTATGTGCAGGAGTTGGCCTTACCAGAAAGGGTTAGGGGACAACCACTAGGGGACAAGCCTTTACTCAATAGCACTGCAAGATAGCTATTGTTGCTGGCACTGCGCAGGAAAGAAGGCTGGGGATTTAAGTAACTTGTTCATTGTTCGAGACTAGGAAGGTAGCATAACAAGGGTTGAAATTTGGGTCTCGCTAATTATAAAACTCATGTCCTTCATAAGATAGGCTGCTGCTTCTCAGCTGTCATAGTACATTAATTCCTAATCTTACATCTGTAAAGCAGGGGTTAACCAAGGGTGCATAGAGAGGATTGAGAATTCAGAAACTTAGGGTGAAGAAAAACAACTACATCTTAACTTTTAGTAACACGTGACTCAAATGTAGCAGTTTCATTAATTTTGAATATAGGCAACAAACCACAGTCAAATTAACAATACCTGTGATTTTATCACCAGAGGACATGTGGATACTTTTAAAGCATATTAAAGTTACTGCAGTATTGCAAGAATATTGTTTATACTCATCCTTACTTTGCAAATATAGTGTTATTAAGACATCTTACTAGATTTTGCTATTTAATAGGTTAATAAGGAAACACTGTTATACCACAGTTTAATAAAAGAATTTCAGTATAACTGGCTTCCTTGTAATACTTTGAATTGTATTTTGTGCACATAAAAATATTTTGCTGGGAAGGAGTTCATGGGCTTCATCAGAATGTCTGAAGGATAATATTGCACAAGAAGTTGAACTTGAGGTCTAAGGCACTTTTATTTAGACTGAGTAATTCAGGAGAGTGAAGGCTCTCTGATAATCCTCATTTCCCTTCTCTTCTCATAGAGGAAGGGAGAGGGGGTAGAATGGGGGAATGTTGAGGCTTGAGGTAGGGAGTCCAGCTTCATGAACTTGAGGTAAAGGAGGGGCCTGGAACCAGGGAAGGCCTGAGGGGATTCAGTGCTGGCCCCTTCAGGCTCAGGAGCTACTAAAGGAATTGCGCAAGGTTTTAGACCCAAACTAGCGTGTGTTCACTTGTATGCCTAACGTGGCCCTTGATGGTTTTTTCTTTTTCTATAACATCAAAGAGTAATATGAGTGTTTATTTTCACCATAAAAATGGTTGTGCAGTTTGATCCTTTGTAATTAAGCTAAATATTTGTTTTGTCGGTATTGAAGATAGAGGGCATCTTGATTCATATTCGTTTATCCTTGATACAATTGCTGCTTTCTTTGAAATTCTCTAATTTGAGCACATTCATAAGAAAATCGGAAGCTTTTGAAGTTTGAAAATACTTTGTCAGGAATGCAGAAGTAGTAGAAAGACAGTGATTTGATGCATTGATTGCTTATACACACAGCATCAATAGTTACCTACATAATATTTTAGTATAATTTTTAATTAAAATTATAACTATATTTCTTAGGTACAGATGTAGTTGCCCTGCTCATAAAAATGTTGGATCAAGATATCAGTTTGAGTTAGTAAACCCTGCCCAAAACTCATTATCTTTCAAGTTAAATAATATGTTTAATAAATTCTTGTATCATGTTATTATATAATACAGTGTACTTATTACTTCATGAAGAATGGTTCTGGTAATGTTGAGTATTCTTCAAAAATGCCTTATGCTGTCCCATCTTCCTTACCATGTTTTAATGCCTTTCCTTGGTCCCGTCTAATTTTCGTCGTGAGACTGCTTATTCTGTAAGACCCAGTATGAAGGTCACTTCCACCGCAAGTCCTTCCTGCTCACCCCTCCCTCTGTCACACAGAGTCTCTAAAGGTTTCAGCTTATGTTGTGGCAGCTGATGTCTGTTAACAAATTTCTTTTTCTTTTTTTGTAAAATCTTTTGAGGCCAGGATAAATGCCTGTACATCTTTGATTCTTTTATAGTACCTTCTGAATAACTGTCCTAAAAATTAATATATAAATGAATGAATTATTATTCTTCTTTTAATAATTAAATAATGAATAGTTAAAACAAGTTATTAAGTTAACTTTTATAGTTTTTAAACTACTGGTTTGAAACCTACAGCAATGGCCAATGTTTCATGTGTCCTGAATAGGTTGGATTCGCAAAGACTCTGTTGTTTGCCCAGTTATTTCTGAGACAGTGTGCTCACAAATTCAGTGGCAACCAGATAGGTTCTCCCTGATTACTTCCAAGAATAATAATAAAAAAAAAAAACACCACCAAACACTGGACTGGCTATCAACATAACTTAATTCAGCTAGCCAGCTTTTGTTAAATTATTTTTTAAAACATTGTGCCATAGTCTATCCAGGATGTTTTGTAGAAGTTATTACTTTAAAGTACAATATGTTAGGCTACCGCATTCTAATGCCAGCGCCTCCTCCCAGTTGCCAGGCTCCAGGTGAAGGAGAAGCGGGGTAAGTAAAGAGCTCTGTACGTGGCCCATATTGGCTGTCCGCAAATTGACTGGTGGTAAAGCACTGAGCAAGCAACTGGCTACGAAAGCCCCTGGCAAGAGTGCGCCGTCTACTGGGGGGTTGAAGGTACCACATTGTTACAGGCCTGGTACTGTGGCACTTCATGAAATTAAACATTATCAGAAGTCCACTGAACTTCTAATTTGCAAACTTCCCTTCCTGCGTCTATTGCGAGAAATTGCTCAGGACGTCAAAACAGGTCTGCGCTTCCAGAGCGCAGCTATTGGTGTTTCCCAGGAGGCAAGTGAAGCCTATCTGGTTGACCTTTTTGAAGACACCAACCTCTGTTCTTTCCATGGCAAACGTGTAACAATTGTGCCAAAATACATCCAGCTAGCACACCACATATGTGGAGAATGTGCTTAAGAATCCACTATAATGAGAAACGTTCTTTTAAAAAAATTCTCTTCTTGTTATTAGTAGTTCTAAACGTTAGATATGGTTCCCCCCACCCCCCCACCCCATAGGGTCAAAAGGTACCTAAGTATATGATTGCAGGTAGAAAACAGAGGACAGAAACTAGGTATTGGCCATTTTCCCATTTTCATTTGTGTGTGAATTTTTTAAATATAAATGCGGGGACATAGAGCATTAATGCAAGTCAAGATGTTTCAGCGAGCAAGTTTCAGCAGTTCAACTTTATAACAATATAAATAAACCTGTTAAATTGTTCTGGACAATGCCAGCATTTGGATTTTTTTTTAAACAAGTAACACTCTTACTGATGGCTACTAAGTGGTGTTTGTAGCTTTTTTATCATGCAGTAGATTCCTTCCATTCACTGTGCTTTTCTAACTGAGTTGTCCTACAAGCAAGAATGTTTTTAACTTCTATCTTCTGTGCTGTTCCTGTACGTTTGCTATTAAAATACATTAAATTATAAAAGTATAAAGTAAAATATAGTAATAATATTTTCCCAATGTATTTAGATATAGTGGATCTATTTCCATTTCATAGCCCTTTGTCCATAGTGAAATGTTTACTTCTTTTTTACCATGTGTGCTCTTAGCGTACGTTGATGTCTGTACAAACACAGCAGAATTATGCATCTGTTCCTTCAGTGTCTCGGCAGTTAGAAAGAACATAAGCTACTGCTCACAACTCAGACTCAAAATTTGCCTTGTAACACAGAGGCTTAAACTTCAGAAGTCCAGCACTGTAGCAGGCATTATCTTGTATCAGACTTTTTCTAAATATAAGAGCAGAGACCATCATGCTTAAATATTTGCTATAACTCTGTCATGGATTCTGAGGAAAACATGCCAGTTACATGATGGTCTTCTGTTGATGCCTTACTTCATATTCAGAATTTAAGATGTACACAATAAGCCCTCTGAGCAAATATGCTCAGATTGAATAATATTATTTGAAAAGAGAAACAAGAAATGTTTACATCAGCTTCAGAGATGATAAGCATATACTGCAGAATCAAAAATTTAATATTAAAATGACTGACTTCTGCCATATTTTTTACTCCTTCTTAGTTATGTGATCCTGGATAAGCAAGCTATTTAATGTTACTGGGTCTCCTTTTATTTTTCTGTAAAATAGAGAAAATGTGACCATTCTGGAAAATTCACAGGGCTGAGTGTCAAATGACAAAAGAGCTATGGGAAATATTCTAAATTGTATTTGTTTTACAAATATAATATTTTCTGCTTTTCATTTTTCATGTGTGTAAATTAGGTTGTAAGACACATTTTGACATGGGATAATTCTAGCAGTTAAGACAAACTTCACTTTTGTATTACAACTGGGATTTCTTTTCTTCTTTTAAAGACTTTTATTTATCTTTATAGAGAGGGGAAGGGAGGAAGAGAGGGAGAGAAGCATCAATGTATGGTTGCCTCTTGCACACCCCCTAGTGGGAACCTGACTTGCAACCTAGGCAAGTGCCTTAGACGGGGAATGGAACCTGCGACCCTTTGATTTGCAGGCCAGCACTCAATCCACTGAGCCACACCAGCTAGGGCTACAACTAGGATTTCTTATTAAAATTTCACAATCAACAATGATGAAACAAAAGTACCTACTACAAATATTATAGCAGAACTGCTGAAGGTATTGTTGAGTAGAGTGGATAAAATAATTAATTGTTATTTTTCCCCAACTCTAGTTTCCATTATTCTTGTCAAGTATTGTTACAATACTTGCATGTTTTTTCATGCAAAGCTTTGTGATCTTTCAATTCCTTTAAAAACTGCTAAACAAAATAAGAGATGCTAAATTTATAGATGCGATTATATATATTTATTATAAAACTTTTTGGGAGGGAAACCCAGGCCCTCCTGTATGTGTGTGTTAAGTGCTGTTGCACCAGCTTCTACTCCTGGCAACCGTACGAGTGAGTGATGTCCACGGTGTCTTGTCCTCAACAGGCCTGCTCAGCTCCTGTAGATTTACATCCATGGTTCTTTTGTAGGATCAATCCACCTCATTTCCCACTGTCTTCCTCTTTTCCCACTGCCTTCTATTTTTCTCAGTATTATTGTCTTTTCCAAAGAACCATGCTTTCTCATGATGTGCCCAAAGAAGGACAGTTTCAGTTTTGTCATTTTTGCCTCCAGTGATGTTTCAGGCTTAATTCAGTCATTGGTCTTTCTGGCTGCCCAGGGTATCTGGAGATACTCCTATAACAAATAATTATCCAGCAAAGTTTATCAGGGGACCATATATTTGTAGAAGTAGAACTCTCACAGGGCATTATTTTTGAAATCTCATAGGCACTAGAAATCATACCTTCTGTTAGAAAATGTAGGCAACTCCTTGTAGATGGTAAGAGTTTGGTAAGTATGGACTGCCTCAGTTCTAGCCCCAGCTCAGCCACTTACTAGCTATATTGGGGTGTGATTATTTTGTCTTGTAAAGTCTTTGCCTGGTTTTGATATTAGCATAATTGGTGGACTCATCAAATAGATTGGCAAGTATTTCTTCATTTTCTATTTTTAGAGTTTTTTTTATTGTTACAACTTTCTTAGATTTTTGATAGAATTAATAGTGAGACAGGCCATCTAGACTTACAGTTTTCTCTTTCAAGGAAACTTCAATTACAGTCCAATTTCTTCAATGACATGGGGTTATTCTGATGTTCTATTTCTTTCAGTGTCAGTTTTAGAAATCTGCATCTTTCAAAGGATTTGTCTATGTCATTTAAGTTGAGTAGACCTAACCACAGATTCAGGTAGTCCAAGGAATTGCAAACAAGATGCATATAAAGAAATCTAAATGTAGATACCTCTGAGTGAGCCAGCAGGATATTACACACAAAGAGAAGAACTTAAAGATTGCCAAAGAGAAAAGACAGAGTACCTACAAAGAAGAGGCAGTTAGAATGATAAGGGTATTTAAAAAAAAAAAAAAAAACAATAGAAGCCAAAAAAAACAAAAAAACAAAAAAACCCTACAGGATAATAATTTCAAGAGTATGAGAGAAAACTACCTGTAACCAAGAAAAAGGTTCAGATAAACAAAGATGAGTCTGGCATTCACATACCATCACTAAAGAAATGCAAAAGAAAAGTGTAAAGGATCCCAGAAGGAAGGCCTGTAATGGAAGCACAAATGGTGAGTGAGCAAAACCTGGTGTCTACGTGTGTGAATATAAACAAATTGACTGTATAAATTAATAACTATGTCTATTTTAGGGAGTTAAGGTTAAAGAAGATAAACCTAAAATAATATTTATCAGAATATAACAAAAAATGTGTGATTGAAGTTAAATCACTCTAATCCCCATGTACTTTTTAGATTATAGATAAAATGTACTGACTGCAAACATTGTTAAGTTTAATATATGTATTAAACCCTAAAATGGAGTCTAATATATTCTATGACTTACAAAACTGTAAAAGAAGAAAACAACACAGGAAAAGGCAAAGAGCATGAAAAATGACAATAGAAAGTGCAAGATGAAGTAATATGACAAAACTAAAAATGTTGGCTACTTTAACAAATGTAAATTGCCTAAAAATTCTTCAATTGAAAAATTAAATTTGACAGGTTGATATAAAGAATGTGTATTGAGTGCAATACATACAATGGGCAAGAGAATATGGAAGGTAAAGCAAGTATATTTGAGTTGTAGATAGGTATAAGATACAATCCCTGCTTTACGCAGTCACAGTAAGCTAATACATAACCCCATCATGTAGGACTGAAATGACCTATGTATTGGTCTATTTCCTGTGCAAAAGGCAGGAGCCGTGTTTCATTCATCTCAGTAAGCCCAGTCCCAGGACAAGGTGGTGCATGGCAGAGCCTTGTTGCTTAGTCTCCATTCAAGGAGTAGAAAGGAGGGAAAGGGGTGGTCGTGGTTCTGTGGGATCCTGCAAATAAATAAATAAATAAATAAATAAATAAAACCTAGACTCCTTCCCCAAAGAGCAGTGAACATTGTAGATAAGAAGAAATGCACAATGTGGTGGAACCAAAAAAGGTCATTATGCAAATGGCGGGTCATCCTGGTCCATTCAGATGCCTGTAGATCCCTAGTTAGGACACAGAAATGAGGAAAATTTACAGGGAGCATAGGGTTAAATTTTCTTCTTATCAATATGAACAATTTCAAATCTGAGTGTATGGACTCTATATGGTAATATTATGCTTTTATAATACTGTTTTCACAATGAAGACTCTAGTTGTTAAACAAGGCTTTTGATTAACATGGCTACACTATGTGCATTATAGACTGCTTTGTTTTATAAGAGAAAGCCCTGAACTCTTAAGATATACAAATAGCGGTTTATAATATTATTCAGTTTCTGTGAGACAGCTGTGTGAAGTTGTGAAAGTTATTAAATAAAGGGTCACCTCTCATGCAGAATTGCTGGGAGGGTCAGCTGTAATGTGATATGTAACTCATAATACGACGATGTGCACCCCAGTCATTACTGTTGTAGTAATAGCCCCCATATCAACCTCACCCATTCTCCTGCTTTTATAAGTGTGCAACCACATAAGTATTCTAAGCTTAATTAACCATCTCTTTATAAGAGAAGGGTCTCCCATGACTTTTATGGCATTTCAGCCAGCATAGATTCTAAAGAATGATAATGGTGTCATTCCTAGGAGTTCATGGACCACAGCAAATCATACCATGTGTCCCTTTTCCAAAAATCATTGATGTAAAATAGAGTAAACATCAAGGAGTTTGTTTGAATCAAAAGGAAAACCTCTAAGGGCAGGCTAAAAGATAAGTATGGCTGTTGCCTCAATCACACCTCATGGAACTCCAGCTTTTTACCTTTATACCTCCCAACCTTCCATAAAACCCCACTTGAGTAGAGCTGTTAGGTAAAGAGAAGTGACCTACAGGAGGAAAGGGGAAACTGGAATGTAACGTTTACACAGAGATTCGTGAAACAAAACAAAGTGTCTTAAAATTTTTCTGTTAATTTGTTTTTTATTGAGATATAATTGACATTTAACATGATATTAGTTTCAGGTATATAACATAATGATTTGATATTTGTATACATTGTGAAATGAGCACCACCGTGAATCCAGTTAACATCTGTCATCATACACACATAATTACATTTTTTCTTTTGCTGAGAGCCTTTAAGACCTGCCTTCTTAGCAACTTTCAAATTTACAACACAGTGTTATTAAAGTTCTTGAATAAAATGACTTCTGTCTAAAATTGGAGTCCAGTGAAGTATAGCTCCAGATTAAATCTGGCTGCTGTTGAAAGCACAGCAAGTATGACAGCCTGTTTTGGAAGGTTTTGCCTTTTTGATACAAGAACTATTTGACTGTTGCGGGCATCAGCACCGCACACGGAGTAGACCAGCGTTCTAATCCAGCATGACGGATCCTTTTCTCCTGCGTGGAGGTGATCTGAAGAGGAAACCTATGCCATCCTGGGCAAAAATACAGGTAGGTGATTTTTAGTAAGACCTCTGCTTTTTATCTCCCTTCCATCATTTACATATGCACAGAGCACATCTTCCTTTAACAACTTACCAGAGCACGTATCGATACAATGAAGTCTGCTGTAAAAAAAAGGATCCTGAATTTTTACTATTACACAACATAAATGTGTCTAAGTTACCTTTATTTTATTTGAGTTTTACCGCTTTCCTCTGTATACTTTTTTCTAGAAGTTTCCTTTACAAAAATGTTTTTTTCTACCCACCAAATGCTACTTTAATCCTTAAAGTTTAACATTTAATCAGGGCTGAAGGTACACTTCTAAGAGAAGGTACACTAAGGTACACTTCTTCAGAGAGGCTTTCCCTGACATCTTTATTCCTGCAGGCTCCTGACTACAGGTTTAGTCCCTGCCTGTACTGTTATCTATTTTTAGTTCCTTTATATACCTTATCATAATCTAAAATTTTGAAACTAATTATTTTTTTAAAGATTTTTCCCCCACAAGAATGTAAATTTCTTGAGATCTAGAACACTGTCTTTCTTATTCATTCTGTATCCTCAGAACAACAAACAATGTCTGATTTACACTTGGTTTTCAATAAGTACTTATAGAATGAGCTAAATATTGGTCCCACCCATACATTATAGTGCCATTGCACATAAATATTCTATTTTAAAATTATACTTGTTAAATCAAATTGCAGTAAAATTTAGGTGAAACCTTTTGTGAACTACAACATGAAATGGTCCTTTACTCATACTGTGGTAGATTGAATTGTGCCCCCTGCCCCCCAAAAACATATATTCAAGTCCTAACTGTTGAACTTGTTATTGTAAAGAGGGCAGCTGTACCATAAGAATAGGCTTTACTCTGTTTCAAGATGAACTCAAGCACATAACCTTTCACTAATAATTTTACACATGATCCCCTTCCTATATAAAACAGTTTTCTGTGTTACTTACCATTACCACAAATAATCATGTCCCAAAATATATTACTGGGACCAAAAGCGATAGGAGAAACTTCTAATGTTGTCACTGGGGGACCTGCCTCCTTTTTAACCTTTCAAGACTACAGCATACCAAGGGAGTCATGTGGATTTTGAAGGTAGTCTAATATTCTAAACATTCCCTATTTCATATTTTAATTTCATGTGTGTTCTCTCAAAGTTCAGAAGCCATTCATCCAAAATACTAGGGGAAAAGGTGAAATCTGTGAACTATACAGAACATCAAGCACTCCTTTACTTGTACTGTGGTGAACTTAATTGGATGATATTATTCGATGGGCAGTCTTTCACCTTTTTATTGAGATGTAATTGACATATTACATTGGGTTAGTCTAAGGCTTTTCAGTGTACTGATTTGATACACTTGTATATTTCAATATGATTACTACCGTAGCATTAGATAACACTTCCATCACATCATATGATTCTCTTTTTTATAAGAATATTCAAGAGTTTATCTCTTAGAAACTTTGAAGGCATATTATACAGTACTGTGGTACATAATCACTGTGCTGTGCATCAGATCTGGAGAACTTACTCACCTTAAAACTTCCAGTTTGTGCTCTCCCCACCCTCCGAGAAAAGATATGTTCAAGTCCTAAACTCTGGTACCTGTGACTATGGAAATAGGGTCTTTGTGGATGTAATCAAGTTAAATGAAGTCATCTGGAGTAGGGTGAACTCGAAATCTAATAAATCTTGATAAGATACAGATCGTAGAGACAGACCCTCGCAGAGAGAAGTCCAGGTGATGACAGAGGCAGAGACTGGAGTCATGCATCTACAAAGTAAGGAATGCCAAGGGTTGCGAGCAACACCAGGAATTGGAAGAGCAAGGATAGATCCTCCTCAAGAACCTTCAGAGAGAACACAGTCCTGATGATACCTTGGTTTTAGACTTCTAGCTTGCAGAACTGTGAGAGAATAAATTTCTGTTGTTTTAAGCCAAGCCTGTGGTAATTTGTCATGGCAGTCCCAGTAAACTAATATATCCCCCCATCATATAGGATTGGAATTGGCTTTATTGGCTTTATTGGTTTATTTTCCATGCAAAAGGCAGGAGCCGTGTTTCATTCATCTCAGTAAGCCCAGTCCTAGGACAAGGTGGTGCATGGCAGAGCCTTGTTGCTTAGTTGCTCCATTCAAGGAGTAAAAAGGAGGGAAAGGGGTGGTGGTAGCTCTGTGTGATCTTGTAAAACAACAACAACAACAACAAAACAGCAACAACAAAACTAGACTCCTTCCCTAAAGAGCAGTGAACATTGTAGATAAGAGGAAATGCAGAATGTGGTGGAACCAAAAAAGGTCATTATGCAAATAGTTGGTTACCCTGGTCGGTTCAGCTTCCTGCAGATTCCTAGTTAGGACACAGAAATAGAAGAAACTTTGGGGGGAGCAGAGGGTTAAATTGTTTTCTCATCAACGTAAACAATTTCAAATTTCTTTGAGTGTATGAACTTCATATGGTAGTAGTATGCTTCTATAATATTAATTATTTTCTCAATGAGGACTCAAGTTATCAAAAAGAGCTTTCATTTCTCTTGGGTAATTCCTATTTAATATGGCTACACTGTGTGTGTTAAAAACCACTTTGCTTAATAAGAAAAAGCCCTGAACTCTTAAGATATACAGACAGTGGTTTTATAATATTATTTGGTTTCTACGAGACAGCTATGTGATGCTGTGAAAGCTATTAAATAAAGGGTCATCTCTCATGCAGAGTTGCTGGGAGGGTTAGCTGTCCAGAAAGTATCATCAGCCGTATACTATGAAAAATGCAGCCATTTACTGAAGAAGGTACAAGATCCAAGAAACGTGCATAGGACAATGATACCTCAGTCCCCTTCAAAATAGGCAGCTTGGACCTCACACAGTTCTTCCAATCACCATCAGCTGCCCCATCATATTTTCCTGAATCTCATCAACAATCTCAAATCACTTCCGTTTCAAAGGTGATTTTGGTTTGAGAAAAGTCAGAAGTCACAGGGCACCAAATCCAGGCTGTAGGAGTAGCTAGGTCAGCTAGGTGATTTGATGTTTCATCAAAAATCTCTTCATGAGATGTAATGCATGAGTGGGTGCGTTGTCGTGATGAAGCTGCCAATCACCAATTGCCTATAGCTGTGGACTTCTGAATCATTCAAATAGTTTCCACGGAGGAATCTTTAAGCTTAACTTAAAATTTGATGCAGAATTATTGCTCTATTCACTCAGTCATTTAGAATGTGATGACCACGCAGTACACATGCTCACTCAATAGTGTCTACCACCTCCACTAACTAGTTCAGTGAAGCAGTCATTGTTCACGCATGTGCATTCCAGGCCACTCTCCTTGGCTGCCAGGTTACATCAATGTCACGCAAACCTTTCTCATTATATTAACAATGGTTGGACTCTTTCTTGAAAGACCTTGTATGTAGTTCATAGTACAATGATGTATACCCCTGGCATTATTGTTCAATAATAACCTCCACATTCAGCCTTACCAATTCTCCTGCTTTTATAAGTATACAACCACTTAAGTTTTTTCAATTAGCCATGCAATCATTTGTTTATTCATTAGCAGTAAATTCATAATCTCTTTGTCGAAATATCTGCCTGTCAACTCCCATTGTTCAAAAAATTCCGTTTATTCCATTAAAAAAGTTAATACTATTCAGCCAGTAAGCAGACAACAAATAATCAATTCATTGTTGCCATCCATTCCTCCTTCTCAAACAGCATGGAAGTGATGGATGACAAAATATGTGGGATGGAGCTTCTCCATTGCAGCAGAAATGTTTTTGTTAGACCAGGGCCATAGCAGCACCTTAGTGATGTTCCACAATCAATACCCAAATTAACACTCTTTTTATTCCCACTCCCATGCTTTGTTATTGCTCCATAAAATTCAGCCTCTACGCCAGGGAGACTGGTGTGCTAAGATCATCTCTCCTCCTGTGCACTTTAACCCTTGGAGATCAGACGTGCTGTCCTGCACGCACATTCTTGGAGTCCTCCTCTGGCAGCAGGCATGGCCTGGAGCTGAGGAACATTGTTTGCTCCTGTGTCCCTAGCACCTAGATATGTACTTGGTCCTTAATAGATGCTAGAATGAATACATGAATGCATGAATGAATTCACTTGGCTAGCTCTTGCTGCTATTGATTCCTATGAGGAATGATTGAAGTCTAGGACTTTTATCTTTGAAGATGCTATAAGCAAATTGATCTATCTCTTCCATAAAGATCAGTTCTGCACACCAGTAGTTTTTTCAAAGAAGCCTGTTCATTTCAGGATGTAAAATTTGCACAGCACTGTTTTTGGTGTTACTAATAATAGGGAATTTTTTTATTTATCTAGACATTTGATACATCACTAATGTCCCATATTTAATGAAGCAGATGACTGTTGCACTAAAATATGGTTTCAAGAAAGAGAATGGTAGCGTCATGAGATTTATTAGACCTTCCAAAATATCAGCTATCCTCAAGCAGCCACACATACACCCAAAAGTTATGAGCATTTGTGGCTAAATTACATGAAAGTTAAGTGTATCATAGCAAATGTGGAGTATGCAAACAGAACACTTATCTAAACACCATCTTATAGGAAATTTCACTTGCAACCTGGCTTTGAGAGGTGAAGAAAATGGAGCTTCTTGCTGACAAAATGATATATCAAAGCAGTTTTATAAGCTAAAGTTAGAAAAATGCCAATATTTTTCTGATTATTAACCTCAGTCAAATGATCTCTTCTCCCTCTAAGTATTCAACCAGAGGCTTGGGGATCACTTACTACGGCTGCTGGAGATGAGGTTCCTGCATTGGCTAAGAGACTAGACTTCATGGCCATTAATGTTCCCCCTGATATGTAGAGTGTGTGACCAGTATGGTGTATTTCAGGGTAGGTGGTCTTTGCCGCCTAGTTCAATCACCACTGCATGATTTTAACATAGTTTTGCCAAAATTAAAAAGAAATAAAAATATTAACAAATGCATATTTGTATCTTTACACAATGTAGGCAGATGCAATATAACAACTACATTGCCAAAAGTTTTTGTGATTGGCTATCAGTAATTCTTTTTCATAAAGAAAAAAACACCAGAATAAAACTTAATATTTTTCTTCTCTTAGTAAGACAAATCCATCTTCTTCTTTTACTCTTTTTTATATCTGCTTATATATATATACATATGTTTACATACACATATATATACATATACATATATATATATTTCATTTGTAAGTGTTTGAGGACATTTGCCATAACAGCCAGAGGCTTTTATGTCATCTTCTCTTTTGTGGTTGGTATGTGCTGCTCAGAAAATAGTTACTGTCAACTTGTCAGAGGGAATGCTTTGATGACTCCAGCTGAGAGGAGGCTGGGCTAAGGCAGAGGGTCATAAACTTGAGTGTAAATCAGAATCGCCTGGGATGCTTGTTAAACTACAACCTGCTGAGCCCGCTCCCAGGAGTTTCTGATCCAGTAGTTCAGCCTAAGCAGTTTCCAAGCGACGCTGATGCTGCTGGTCCAGGAGGTGCTCTGATAACTATTAGGGTAAGAACTTTTATTTCACAGTATTTATTGTCTTAGTCTAGCCTTGACCTGTAGCTGTGGGGCAAGTGGGCTCTCCAGGTTCTCTTAATGTAGCAATACCTTTAAAGTATTCACCTCTTTCCTTAATCTCACATACATTTATGTTAAGTGTAGGTCATGTCTTTATTTTTTACTGTGAAGCATCAATGCCAAACACATTCTGTGTTAGAGGGGACTGTGTAGGTGGGCTAGAGGCAGAGAAATACGACTGGCATCCTGCACTTTCCTTCAATGATTCAGTTGCAGGTCATAGAGAATTGCCATTTCATCAATAGAGAGTGTTTTTCTACGTGAAGATATTTTTCCTTTCAAAGTAATGTTGCCTTGGGGATTTGAAGGTCTACTGAGTTCCAAATGTATTGCTTGACCTGGATGCATAACTGAATATTTTATTTTGTCAAGTGTATTCGTGTCTATTCAGTGCCTTCGGTAATTCCCGTTCCACCTGTGCTGACTACAAAGGTGGCCTATAAAAAGCACTGCAGCTAATCCCTAGGTCGTCAGTCATCCCTTTAATTCTGGCCTTTGTCATACCAACTTTAAATCTTCTTCACTGGCATGAGGGCCCTTGTGTTCTTTTGCTTCTTACTTGTATTCTGACTTAGTAACTCACCTCTGTGACTTGAGGCTCCCGTTGAACTGTCTACTTGGCTTTGGAGTTCATGGTCCCCTTGAAGGGTCCATACCCTGTAGCCCGTATCAATCCCATTCCACCTCTGTGTCCAGCTCAGGTCTCAGCACTCCACCTTAAGTATGTTTCATAGGTCTGTAAGCAGCTATTTCTCTGTGTGCTTGGATAGAGCTTGCTAATTTGATTTTATATATGTAAATATACAAATCCCCATTCATGAGAGAAGATGTGTTGCCTACTATTTAGGAGAACAATATTACAATATCCAATGTTATATTATTGAATTTAGATTCATATTCATTTCAAGATTATTTAAACTCTCTCTCTCTCTATATATATATATCCATTACCGCATTTTTAGTTTTAAGTGACAAAAAACCCAGCCCAAACTAGCTTAAAGAAAATTAGTTTTATGGCTCACATAGAGGAATAAATTGAGAGGAAGACTGGCTTTTGGTGTAGGTTAAGGCAAAGTTTCAAGTGGTAACACCAAAGTCTAGCTTGTCACTTTCAGTTCCATTTCTTCTGAGTTGGTTCCTTTCTCGAAGAGACTCTGCCTTATTGCAGCAAGACTAATCATACAAACTCACACTTCCACGTCTAATGGAAAGAGAGAGTATCCTTTCTCTCAGCTTCCCATAATTCCTGAGATCTGCTCTGTCATGTACCCACACCGGAACCCATCATTATCGCCACCACAGGCCACAGAATGAGTCCATGCCGGGAGCTGAGCCAGGAAGAGTCTCATTTGGTGGAACACTTGATGAGCTGGTTGCTGAATAATGGATCTCACACAAAACATACAGGTGCCCCTCTCGTGTATACTAATCAGAAGATGGCTGATGGTTTGATAATCTCCTCCTCTTGATCCTTAATTTTTACCCTTTCAGACCACAAGTCACCAATATTTCTTATGCTTTTTTAAGTTGAATGCAAAAAAAATTCTTTGTTGCCATCAAGATTTATGAAATATATTATGTTGAGAGATCAAGTTTTCACAGAACAGAAATTTTTGGTTATTTATTTTCTGTGATAGTTACTTAAAATCTGATAGGGACTAGAGTTTAAATGCAAGAATTTTGGGAGTGTAGAAAATAATCATGTCAATGGCAGTTTAAAGAAACTCTTTATTATTGGCATCAGTAGAATATTATATGACCTATAGTACCTCATGCTAAAACATATATATAATTTCAATGAAATTAAATAATCAGAGAGATAATAGATTCATTAAAAAATGACATTGTTCTATGGGCAGTTTTCCATTTTTTTATCGTGATATAATTGACATATAACATTGTGTTAGTCTAAGATTTTTCAGTGTATTGATTTGATACACTTTTATATTTCAATATGATTACTACCATAGCATTAGATAACACTTCCATCACATCATATAATTCTCTTTTTTTATGAGACTATTTAAGAGCTTGTCTCTTAGCAACTTTGAAGCATGTTATACAGTACTGTGGTACATAATCACCGTGCTGTGCATCAGATCTGGAGAACTTACCTTAAAACTTCCAGTTTGTGCTCTTCAATGTAAATCTTCCCAATGACCCCCCCCCCCCACCTGGCACTACCACCACCAGCCCCTGGTAGCCACATTCTACTCCGTTTCTGTGAATCTGGCTTTTTTAGATTCCACATATAAGTGGTTATCATACAGTATTTGTTACACTCTTACATCTTAAGAGATCTTTCACATGCCTGCACAGAGGCATCAGCGTGGTTCATCTAAAAATAAAGTCCGATTGTTGACTCAACAGAAACTTCCCCAACTCATTTCCTGTATCACTCAGAATAAATCCCAGCTTTTACTGGCCCTGCTACTTCTCCAGCTGAAGTGTCTACCTCCTTCCTGCTCACTCCCTCACTCTGCAAAAGCTGCACCAGGTGGCTTGCAGCACCTACCAGCGTCACTTCCACCTGGCACATGGGCTGTGCTATGCCATGCGGCTTGCACATGCCCTACCACTTGTTCCCCTTAAATAACTGCTTGGCTTGTTCGCTGATGTTCTCCCTCACGGCACGGAGTCTCTGCTCTAGTTTCATTTCCTCTGAGTCACCTTCCACATCCACCCTACTTAATGTGCCGTGCCAAACTCATGGCTCTTCATCCTTGAAGTCTACTTCCCCCCGACACCCCACTGACATTACAATCTATTCCTTTATTTTTCCTTTACTAATTGCTCTCTCATTAGATTGTCAGCTCTAGAGAAGCAAAAGCTTAGACAGGTGTTTTGGTGCTGTGCACTCAGCTAGCAGAGCAGTTCCTAGCCCGTAGTTGCATAAATCAGTGAATCAGCTTTGTTTTTTATCTTAATTTTTAGGGTTTTCAAAGTAATATCTTACCACAAGGTGACAATTTGTGAACATCTTAAACAGTGAAAGAGTTCCACAATTTCTGGCCATGCAGGTTTCCTAGGAGACTGATATTTTCTTTAGCAACCTGGTTGAACCACAGTTTGACCTCTGCTGTCATTTTGACATCTAGACCTCGGAAACTCTTATTTTCCCTTTAAGTGTTTGGTACTCAAGTTCTTCTTCACAGCAAGGAATGGAGAAATGCTAATACTAGTAAACCCTGATGCATTATGGCTATGACTTAATTTTCACTTGACCCCATTTATCATATTGCTTAGGTGAGATATTTTGTTACTAATTATGGATTTCAATACAAAGCTCTTCAACTCCCCCTATGTGTGTTGTAGGGGGCTGGGATTGAAACTCTTGCATAAAATGTTTTAGGTGTTTATCCTTCATAATCTATGTAAAGAATACTGGGTGTTCTAAATTAATTAATATACCAGCTGCATTTTTCCCAATGGGGAGTCTGAGTGAGATATGGCTCCTTTGATGAAAGTTCTAGATTTGAACCTGTATACATAAGTATTAATTGTTTGTATAATATTTGAGGATTTGCCAGTATATATAAAATTAGAATAAAAAAATTGTCACAGATCCAAGAAGAGTAACCTTGACTGATACAAATTTTCATTGTGTCATACAAGTGAGACAGAAGTGTGGGATTGGGGGAGGCATGGAGCAGGGGTATCCAACCCACGGCCTGTGGGCCACCTGCGGCCCAGGACGGCTATGAATGTGGCCCAACACCAAATCATAAATTTACTTAAAATTTTTCTTTTGCTCATCAGTTTTTGTTTGGGTATTTAATGCGTGGCCCAAGACAACTGTTCTTCTTCCAGGGTGGGCTAGAGATGCCAAAATATTGGGCACCCCTGGATAGGGAGTTGAGGGGGCTAAGCTTGTTGAAAGTGCAGATTTGAGAAATTAAATGGAGGTTTAGCTGCCTTTCAGACTTGAAAAACTTTTAGATAGTTTTTCTAGCCCTGTATATAACCTAAATTCTTAAGGAAACATACATTTCATAAAATCAGGCAACCATTTGTCTCAAGTTTGCATCTTTGCAAAACTAATTCATAACAGATTGGAAAAAAAGCTTCAGGCAAAGTCATGTAAGAAACATTCTGGAACTCTTACCCAACAAGTCTATGAGGGCAAGGGTTTTGCTGCTTTGTTCAGCATTGTACCCAGTCCCTAAAATGGCACACACTCAATAAATACAGGCTGGAAAAAAATTTGCAGTTGTTCTAACAAAAAAAGAATACAATAATATTACAAGAATAATATTCTGTTTCACATACTCACCACTGTTAGCCTACTTTTGCCCACCCTGTGTTTGTTGAATAAGGTGGTGGGATGCAATGCCTTCCCCTCACTAGGGAAGCCACAGAGGGGTGATAGTCTATGCCTGACATTGAGGACATGAGCGGGTGACCTAGGCACAGCCAGAGAACACTCTTGTCAGGGAGTTTGGAACTGGAGGAAAAGGGGTAAGTTTAGATACTCTTTACAGTATTGGCATCAAATATCTGAAGTGGTGGTTCCAAGTCTCTGCTTTTGCAAAGTTCTGCAGCATCATGGGGCAGGACCAGAAGGTGAGTCTTAACTAACCCTGCCCTTGGCCCTGGGCTGTGGTTCTCCTGCATAACCTATCCTTGGGGTCTGACACTTGCCTAAACCCCACCTTTTTTAAAAAACTTTTCTATTGGATCTTTGTGCTAGTATTATTACCTTAGTGAATAAGTTAGCCAGAGTTGGTTTCTGTTGTCTGTATCCTGGAATCTTCACTGATATCAGATAGGAGATGAGAGACAAGTAGAAATGAGAGTTAGGATCAGGGGATTAATAGGTTGCATGTACTTTTTAATGGATTTTGGGGATCAGAGGGAGCATCTCAAAATTAATATAATTATATGACTTGCTGTTCTTTTGCACAATAAATAATTGCTGAAACATATGGCATTTATTTCTCTGTTTGGGTGTCCTTTTGAATTTAGGGCTTTTCACAGATTCCACTCATTTTATTTAACTTTAATTACTTTTTATCATTGAGAGTCGATATCTGAAAGAGTGATGTGGCTCCTTTTCTCTTTCAGCTATACCTTTGAGACCTTTGAAAATATTCTTGCTTTTTTCTCAAGATAGTCCCAGTCCACCTTGAGTATTCCCTTCTGCACAACAAGGAATCAGCTTCTCCCTTTGTTCTTTTTTAGTGGTGTTAGGGGTGCAAATGAGATTGTTAGTCATACCACTTGTGGGCAATGTGACATTGCATCCCCTGCTTTCTGGAAGTTTGCCCTTCTTCACTTTGCTTATATGAAAGACCTTCATTAGGAGTGCTGCAGGTTGTTTTTTCTAAACGCGAAAATCCTCTTTGGGTTTCTTCCGTTAGCAAACACAGGCACTAATGTAGGTCTTTTGATAAACAAAGGGGCTTAACTTGAACTTTCAGAAAGTGGGGGACATGCCTTGCTTAACACTTTCAGTTTCTGAAAGGTTTCAGAGAAACACTGTACTTTGGGATAGCGGGGGAAACTTGCACTTTAGTGAGTGAGCTGCAAAAAAATGTATTTTAAAAATCATAAGTTCACAATTTCTCCAATTTTATAGTGACCTTCCTATACCCCTCTTTCTTTGTTGTAAGATAACAGTTTTCTACTTGCTTTCTTCACAAGATTCCTATTTAAATCTTCCTTACCCAAACTTTAATTATATTTCCTTCTTGTAATCCTTATATATGTGCACTTCATTCTCATTTTTAAAATATACTTTATCATATTACTACAGCAATCCCATCTTTTATAGTTTTGAGTTTTTCACTATGTTCCATTTTTAGATACCTTTATCAAAGATCAAGATATTTCAATGTTATAACATATGAAAGTATAATAATTGTTAATCTGCCCTAAACTTCTTTGTATAGTGATGCATTTGTTCTACAAATTTGTTTTCCAAATGGAATCATATATCTCTTATACAACATATATATTAAAGATCAAATTGCTTTTATTATCTGTATATTATTTTTGACTGAATAACTGTATGCTTTGTTAAGCTAGATTTCATGTAGTGTTAGCAGTACATTCTATGTCTATGAGTGAATGACGAAAACTGGTACACTCTACACTCCAATTTACCAGAAACTTGGAGCAATTTGGGATTGAAATGGCATAATTAGTTTGGCTTCATCACAAACACGTTTTAGACATGAAAGAACACAGCTCCCCGAGAGTAATAACAAGTCCGTGACATCCCTATCAGCTGGGCAGAAAAGCATAATTCTGGCTGAGTGTGCTCTCCAGACTACTCGGAAGCACAGAGGGTGTAATATCAAAAACTGGGAAGAAACACACCAGCTCAGAATTATATGGATGTTGAAAATAATTGAATAAGAAAGTAGCGTGATGCTGAGTTTAATTTATAAATAAATCTTAAAGCATTATTTTGGAGGACAAATGATTGCTTTGCAAATTCATCAACAATGGTTATATCTGATTACTAGAATTTCCTAGAGCTATATTATTTGTCCCTATTTTACTTTTAGTTTGAATGACTTTTCAGAACTAAAAACCTAGAGGAAGAAAATCATGAGGTTGGTCTTTATTTTCTTCACTGAAAATTATATTTAATTTGAATTTTATTTTGCTTTGAGGCAAGTTTTATTACACCCTGTACCTGAGAAAACAACTTCATATTCTCTCTTTTCTTTTTTTTTTTTTAAGATTTTATTTATTTATTTGTAGAGAGGGGAAGGGAGAGAGAAAGAGTGAGAGAAGTATCAGTGTATGGTTGCTTCTTACGTGGCCCCCACCAGGAACCTGGCCTGCAACCCAGGCATGTGCTCTGACTAGGAATTGAACTGGCAACCCTCTGGTTCACAGTCTGTGCTCAATCTACTGAGCTACGCCAGCCAGGCTCTCTCTTTCCTTAAAATAGTAAGATATATTGCTGGGGAGAATAACATACCATCCAAAGTTCATTTATGATATAGAAAATAAATGCTAGCACTAAGGACCTGATTTCTGCGACTGGAGAGAGAAACTAGCCGCTTTGCATCTCTTCCCGTCCTAATAGTATGAAGCACAGAGAAGTCTTTTTAGAGAAAGTACAATATATATTCTACAAAACAAATATTGAATATTAGAGTTTGCTGTGTCAACATTTTAATGAGTTTTCTGGTATAGTCACTTGTGCCTATAAAAATTACATTCTTGTTTACTTTTTTCCTTTCCATAGCTATTCTCTAAGAACTAACACAGCATGAGAATGAGCTATTTGTCTCACGATCAATTTATATCATATAAAGAGCCAACCTGTTTCTTAGGAACAGAAAGAATCTAGTTTTCCTCTTGGTTAGGGGTTTTAAAAAAACAAAATTTTTTTTGAGCAACCAGGGTGCTGAGACGAGGTGGGGTTGCTCCACAGTCCTGCACTGCTCCTCTTGCCTCATGGTGATCTGGCCCTTTGCAGAGTTATTTGTGAAAGGAAGTCAGTGCCCTTCCCTATACATTCAAATAGGTAGGGGCCATGCTTTCTCAGACTGTCTAAGCCTGTGTGCAGCATCCCTGACTTTCTGAGATGTTCTAGGCAAGGAGGGAGAGAAGGGTACATATTTGAATTGTTAGTCATTTTTAGTTAGCTGAGAAAATTGGTTCCAGTTTTCAGGCTCAGCTGAGTGGGAAGTAAGACAGTGGTTCCCAAACTTTAGCATGTCTCAGAATCACCTGGAGGGCTGTAAAAATGAAGATGCCTGGCCAACCCTGAAATTTCTGACTCACTATGTCTAAGGAATTCTGTTTCTCACGAATACTTGATGCTGCTGGTCTGGGCACCACATGTTGGGAACCAGTGCATTAAAAAATAGGAACTCTATAAATCCACTAAATTGTGGGTCCCAAAAAGCAGTGATTTTTTTTTCTTATCATTTCTCATCTCGCTGAACACAATGTATTGAACATAAATTCTCAATCAATATCTATTAAAGATTTAATTGAGGTGTTATGTGGGTAGCCCCTGGATTCATATCAAATTTCAATTTCTCCCATTTCCTCTATTATATTAACCTGTTTTATTTTTTCATAGTATTTATCAATCTCTAAAATTATCTTGATTAGTTGCTGGCCTTTTGTTATCTGTCCCTCCCTAACACATTTATACTAGTATTTAAAATCTGCATCCATCTTGTTCAATGTTGTCCTCCAGTGCCCAGTAGCAGATTGTGAATGCATAATTGGAAGAATGGATGAATGAAATAAGGAATTGTTGTAAAATCTACCTGTAATGTCAAAAGTATCAATCTGACAATTTGCAGCTCATGGTTTATTTTTTTCCTTCCTCAAAGTTAAGTCAGTCTTAAACAAAATTGAAAAGTAAGTAAATGGATGAACTGTGTTTAAAAATATGTAAAGAAAAGTATCTCTGGGAAATACTTATGATAAGTACCTCTGCATCGCCACCGGTGCTTTAAAGAAACTTCCTGTGCCTTGATGCCCTTTCTCTCCTTGCTTTCCCACCCCACCCTTAGTAACCCCCTGCTGTTCCTTTCTTCACACTGAAATATAAAGCAGCTGAGGGCAGCCTGACAGGTTAACTTCTCTAAGAAATACATGAATTTTAAAATCAGAGTTTTTTCATTCCTATTATAAAGTTAATACATGTTCATTTTGACAAATTGTAAAAAATTAGATTAAAAGGACAACAAAAGCACTTCTTTTTTTACAGCCAGAGATGACTACCATCAACACTGTGGTTTGTTTTCTCTCAGTCTCCTGCTGTGTATTTTTCTCCCTAATTATGATCCAATTTTATATATGTATAATATTATCATATATAAGGACTGCCAGCTGACCAGACACTGTGTTAGTCACAGAATATAAAAATTCAGAAACATGTAAAGAGGAAAATCATGCCTAATCTTGTTATTCAGCAGTAACACTAACATTTTGGTTAATTTCTTTATAGCCTTTTTATCTTTGCATATATTTAACATAGCTGTTATCATTTTTCCATTCAGTATTGTTAATGAAAGAACATTCATATTCAAATACCAGGTGACATAAAGAATGGCTGGTTGATGACAGATAACATCTAGCACAAAATTGTTTATTAGTCTCCCCAAGCTAAAATAAACAACAACAACAACCACCACCCAGTGTTTGAGGTCACTCAATGATAATAAAAATTATTACTTAGGATTTTAAGTCATGAAAATTGCCATCCTAGAGCTCTCAGACTCTGCTCCCGGGGAGGAGGAGGGAGCTGGATTTGACTCCGTTGTTCGTCCAGCAGTCACACTGGGAGCATATTTCAGCATTGGAGACTGAATGAAGCCAATTACTGTTTTAATTGGTTATTATGGCAGGCAAGATATTTCATTTGAAATCTAACTCATGTGGAATGAAATACTTAATTCCTGGTATGCAAAGGAGGTTGTAGGAAAAGATAAGATGTAATATAAGCACTCTAAACCATGCATGTTATGTAAGTCCATAAAATGCAGCTAACTACATGTAGTTCAACTGAGCTTATGAAGTAAAAAAAAAAAAAAAAAGCCTATTTATTTTTGGTTACTGATTTTTTTATTTACTTCTTATTTTTATAGTATTATTTTATTGTAATCCAAAGAGAGTTGATGGTAAACTTCTTCAGCCATACCATACCTGAGAGTACCTTTTAGTAGTATTCTATATGAAAGAAAATGGGGCTGGTTACAAACTTGAAATAACAGCCACCCCTTCCCATAATTCTGCTGCCCTCGGACTCCCTCCTATTCTTGCAGGCAAAAATCTGAGGAAAGCATGTCTTTTTTCTTTAT